>JADBJO010009517.1:58727-82682 GCA_016801955.1 Conus betulinus | reverse complement strand
TGGAAGTGAACCTTTTCCATGAGGTGAGCCACGAGCGCAGATATGACCGTGGTCAAACAGCTTGAAGGAAACAACTCTGTGGGGATCTGATGGAATCTGCAGGCAACAGTATTCATCATCAAAGAAGCTGGATTCCATGTCTAAGAGGCGATGGACGACAACAGTATTCATCATCAAGGAAGCTGGACTCCATGTCTGAAGAGGCGATGGACGACAACAGCATTCACCATCAAGGAAGCTGGACTCCGTGTCTGAAGAGGTGATGGACGGACGACAACAACCAAGAACCTGTTCTTTCTCCGCCGCTGTCGTCACAAACACAATGTTCCGCCATCCAAGTCCTGTCCCGCGCGTGCAGAAAGACGCGCACTTCTCCTCCACAGGAAGGTAAGAACCCCTCCACACCTGCTAAGGATAGCATTTCCAATGAGAGAAATATGAACAGATTTCCGCCAGTAGTATACACATTTGACCTTTTGATTTCATGGGCTCTGTAGTCGGTACTCCAGCATTTTCACTGTCTTTTGCATCTCTCTCTCTCTCTCTCTCTCTCTCTCTCTCTCTCTCTCTCTCTCTCTCTCTCTCTCTCTCTCGTGTGTATACACGTGCGTACCCAAGAAGTGAGAAGGGGAACAACCTTTGCAATGGGTGGTGGCTGACTCATATGCAAGTATGTGTGTTGGGGGCCAGGAGGGAGAAAGAACACAATACGTAGAACAGATATACCAAATCTTCAATTTGTATAGACATCAAAAGACACAGTGCATGAAATAACCTATGCATAGCCTGTGTTAATTACTAAATCCGTGGCAATGATATAGACCTGACACGTCAGCACTTTACACAGTATGAGACCTGGGCTTACGTCGTGTTGAATTAGGTCAAAACAGATTCACATACTGTCACAAAAAATGTGCCCCATCTCTTATGTCCCAGCAATGTCTTGAGATTTGGATTGCCTGTATAACTTTATTTCTGGTTAACATCTTCCTCCTATTTGGGCAGGAGCCCAGGCTACCCATTGACGACCTCCTGGGACGTTCCACCACAACAATGGCTGGCACAGCGGAGTGAATATGGCAACACCAACTCGGGATAGCTCACCAGGAGGCATTTGATCGTCTACTACATGACATCTAGCCATGATCTCCAGGTTGGCGAACATGTCTACGTGCACGACTGGTTCTAGGCTGCAACAGGATCCAGGACTTCTGCAGCCTGACCCACACTGTGTCACCGCCAACCCCCAGGACTTCTGGCAGCCTGACCCACACTGTGTCACCGCCAACCCCCAGGACTTCTGGCAGCCTGACCACACACTGTGTCACCGCCAACCCAACATAACCTGGTGTATGCTGTCCTGCCAGGTGGCCAAGGGAGGGTCGTGAACCAAAGAGACCTCCTCCTAGCCGCCCATCTCCCAGATGAGGAACCAGAGCCTTTGCCATGGCAACAACCTGTACCTTTTCTGCTGACGCCTTGGACACTGACTCCGAAGAAGAAGAGATGTTGCTGACGCCACCTCCACGTCCGAAGGCACAGGAAGCAACAGCGCCTGGTCCCCCTCATCTTCCAGCTGGTGGTCTCCCTCCACCAGCCCCAGTGCCCGCTCCACGGAGGTCACAACGCCTCAAGAATGAGGTAAGGCTCTAGATGAGCAAAGACTGAACATAACGTACGTGCAGGTTACCCTGCTACCCGTGGACAGATATCGTGACTCCCGATAATGCATTAAGGCATAATTTTCGTGCCATAATATCATCATTATTTTCCCCATGATTACTTATTGATGTTTGCTTTTAGCAACTATATTTTCATTAAGATAATTTTGTTCCAAACCCATGCTGACTATACTCCATAGCTGACGCTTTGGCTCAGATGCACAAACAGAGCGCATAACATTCTGGCATGATGCGTAGAGCATAATCGGGTAGGTGTCCTCGTCATTTATCCCCCCAGGTTAAAAATTCCAGCAATTTCGAGCCATTTTCCACCCCAGAATTAAGCATAATCCGCCATCACAAACGTTGGGTTACACTTGACGGAGGTGGGGGGGGGGGGGGGGGGGGTAGGGGGGTTGGGAGGGGGAAGGGAGGGAAGGGATGGTTATGTATGTAAGATGTTTGTTTTTTTTTCACGGTTTTTTTTTTTTTTTTTGGCATCAGTTATCGGATCAATGGAGCACCTAAGGCGGTGACTTTTCTTTCCTCCTAAGGCCGAAAACCACCTCTTCATTTTTTGGTGCTTCACTTTGTCCTCTTCATCTGCCAAAAAAATAAAAAAAAAAAAAAAAAAGCGGGGGGTAAAAAAACGAACGATTCCATAACTGGCTTTTTTCTTTTTTTTTTTTTTTTTCTTCCATTTTTTTTTTTTTTTTTTTTTTTTTTTTTTTAAACAACCAGTCTGTTGCACACCATGCATAGTTTGAATGTACCCTTACAAATGGACATAATTATTTTTTTTGCTGATTTTAGTGTTGTGGCGTTTGATAAATGTGTCCAGGTTTGTTTATGTTCTAATGTGTGTGTGTACTGCACACGCACTCTGATAATGTGCTGCTTATACAAAGAAAGCAACAGACAGAGAAAAAGAAGGAAAGGAAAGGAAAGGAAGGAAGAAAAAGAAGAGGAAGAAAGAAAGAACACAAAAAAGAAAAAGAATTCGTTGCTGTGTAAAGACAAATTAAATAACAAAATAAATGTACAGTTGTTAAGCAAATGTGAAACCATAATCTTCAGGCCTAGATGTCACCAGGTTGAATACACTGAACACAGCGTAAAGATTTCCTTTCGCCTCTTCTACTCTCTCCCTTGTACCCGAACGTTTCCCAGAAGCCCTCCTTGGAAGGAAAGACGAAAACATCCAAGAATGACTGAAGGAACGAGCGAACACAGAACGAAAGGATAAATAAGGTTTTTCGTACTACAATCACAAGTAAGCTAGTCTCGCACCTGCCAGTTCCCCAGAAACGCCATCCTTACAGTGAAGAAGAAACGGGAGGGGGGGGGGGGGGGGGGGGGGGATGGAGCTGTGAGGGACATGAGGAAAGACTCGTAGCGAGACGACCAGTATCTGTCTGTACAGTATCGCGCGGCGCGCGCGCGCGCGCGCGCGCGTGTGTGTGTGTGTGTGTGTGTATTTACCACTGTCCTTTTTCAGGTGATTACCCATCCCCACCACCTCTTTAAGGGCTGGACCCCTCCTTGGATCACCGGCGTTTAGGGGTCTCTGACCTGCTGCTCCGGGACAGGCTGTCCAGCTGCAGGGTGGCAGAGAGTGTGGCCTGATGCTCGCTGGGCCTGCCTCTGGCTGCACACGGTCCTCCCGTCTGTGGCAGTCGTCGTCGGGCTGGTTACTGTCCATCAGCGCGTGATGTCACCCACTCCGGGTGTGTGTCCTCTCTGTCCTCGGTTGGAGTCCCTGTAAAAAAAAAAAAAAAAAAAAAAAAAAAAAAAACTGGCCCAGAAGATCCCCGCGCTTATTGCCGATTGTCTGCACTCACGGCAAACAACCTCTTTGTTGCACACTGAGGCATGGTGGCTCTGTCCCTGGCAATTACAACAAATGAAGGTTGTTTTTTTTTTTTTTTTTTTTTTTTTTTTTTTTTGAGCTAACTTTTGTTCTTTGTGATAGATTTTAGCCCAGAAGAGACTTGCTTTGAGGAGCTTGTCCAGAGGCACATCAGGGACAGTGATGAACACGAACCTCCGCCCCATTAGAAATGGGTAAGTGTTCCCGTCTGCATCCCTCGCTCTCTCTGTTTGTTTGATTGAAGAGCGCAACTCGCACCCTACCATTGCTAGAGAATGTTCGACGTCTGAGTCGGCCCACTGATAGGGTACGTTGTTGACTCGCACCTTGGTTGTTGGCTTCTCCTCCCCTGTGTCACTCTTCAGAGTAAAGGGTTAGTATTAGCAAGTTGTACTATTGTCCCTCTTACCCTCATACCCTGAGTCAGGAGCTGATTTCTCGCCTCTGTCGTTGTGGGATAGATCCTCCAGAGGCCGTTTTATCTGTTGCACCCTGACTATCGATCCCTGTCCGGCTGACCTCTCGCCTGCCAAGCAAATTCCAATGACTGTAGGTCTGTTGTTGCTTGCGTCAGGGATGTCTTTGACCTTAATGAAGACTGGGTTGACGCCAGTACTTATTCTTGTAAATACAATGGACGAATCGGTCAACAAACGAACTCTTAGAGTTGCAGTGGTAAACCACTGTGTCGATTCGGAGTGGCGAAAAAACGGCAAAGTCGAAAAAATGAGTCAGCTCATGAACTTTGCTGCGTGCTTGGAGCAAGCAAAAACCATGACCGCTCGACACGGCTGCTATCACCGAATCCCTGGAGTAAGATGTAGGTAATAGGGGAAAGGTGGTATGCATAATACGTAAGAGAATAATGAACTCATGATGGAAAGAAGTGAAACGAGTGAATGCTAAAGCAGCTTTCCATTAATAGGTTATCTTCTATTGTGGGAATAAATGTGGACATAGCCAAACAAGCCCTGTGAGACGTTCAAAGCATGGAATAGGGATTTTTTTTTTTTTTTGCCTCTTTGACACATGATTGTCCACAAGGCCACGTGAGCCACTGACCTCTCATTTGTTGTGCAGACATTACCAAGGCGTGGCTCCAGCAGCAGTTCGATTCCTGCTTCAGCCAGCCAAGGATTTCAGCACCTCATGCCTTGATGCCTGACTGCGCTGGTGTCTGCTGATCCTGTTTCCTGTGTGCACCTCTTCTCCTCGGGCATGTGGGCATCTGTCACCGAACCTCTGATAAGGCGCAAAGGATCCAGGCCCTCTGTGCGTGTTACTGATTCAGTCCAGAAAACATCGAGGAAGAAATCCAGAAATGAAACAATCTCAGTGCGTGTATCCTTTTGGCATTTCTCTCCTGTGAATGGTACCGATCCAGTCTGTGCGATATTTGAATTAATGTGCTCGTCTTCATTGCTGGCATACCGATTTGTGGACTTGTAGGATATGTATGATGTATGTTACTACTGCGTGACATTCTGGGTGTTGTATCATGCATCCATAACATGTGTGATGGGCTTTGTGGATGATTTTCTCACTTGAATAAAGTACTGTTTGATATGTTTAGGGGGCTAAAAAAGTATTCTACATCACACTTCCCATCTTCCATCAGCTATTCCATTTCATTGTGTTTCCACGTTTTCATCCATTCGCCTGGATCAGCCCCCAGCCCCAATTCCAAAAAGAAAAAGAAAACTGAGCGCAGTCCCAGTTCTGCTCCACCTATGGAAATATGTATTTCATGTTTCCACAGTTTACGATATACTGCAATATTGATATTTGGCCTTGTTTGTAATCTATTCATATTCCTAGAAAATCCACCTTGGACTGTTTAAACGTCATATACTCGCTCTGATCTTGTTATTTTGGTAAGGACTCCACCAGCTACCTGGTGTACACAGCTTTCAGGAAGAAGTGTGGGAATTGGGAGAAAGTAAATAAAACAACCAGAAGTTTTGGCTAGAAACCTAGAATATGCGTCACCGCATCAGAAAAAAAAGGGCAGGACATTTGCAGAAATAGGAAGATAATGAACAAGATGAGAAAGATGGTCAGTGAAGTGGTACACAGCAATAATGGAGAAAGATATATTCATGGAAGGAGGTGGAAAATAGAAACAGAAGACAGAAGAAGAGAGAAGTGTGCTGAGGAAAGATAACTTGAGAAGATCGCTCATTGGGAAATTGAGGTCATATGTGAAGAATTTTTTTGAAAATGAGATGGGTCGCAAAGCTGTTAGAAATTAAAAAGGACATAAGTTGGTGTCCACTCCAGTGTCTGTTTTTGCCTCTGTAATTTTACGTATTATTTGTGGCAATGACATGCTTTTCATTGCCTTATGCCCTGTTTTTTTTTTTTGTGTGAAAAATCAATGAAAAGCCAGTGTTTGTAGCACAGCCTAATTTTATCTTCTCAAGATAGTCTCAAGGCAGTTTAGCTAAATCACATACAGAGAGATGTTGTTTGTGTGTCCTTTTCAGTATTTTTTTTTTTTTGGTTTGCTTTGGTAATCTGACTTTTTTAAGCATTTTTTTGTTTGTTTGTGATATTGACAACCCAAAAAAAAAAAGCTTTGTTTGTGAACTAGGTCATATGATTACAACTCAGAAAGAAAAAAAAAAAAAAAGAAGGGAATGAAAACTTGAAAACTGTGTGTCGTCGGGGGTAAAATCAACAAAATCAAAATGAAAGAATTCCAACCAGTTTCTTTCTTGTCCTCTCCCTTCATCCCATGTTCACTCCCTCACTTTTTCCTTTTTTCCTTCCACGCTTTCCACTGTCTACCCGACCCTTTCCATTTTCCCTTGCTGACCCTGATACTACTCAGTCCAGTCCTTGCTTTTTTTTTGCCCCCCCCCCCCCCCCCCCCCCCCTCCTTGTTCCCTTCCCACCCCTCCATCCATGTTCTACCTCATTACCATCCACTTCTGTTTATTCCTTTCACGTCTCTTATCCAAATTTGGCACTGTAACCCAGTATTACATACCCTATTCCCTCACTAACCTTCCCTTCTCGAGCATGCGCGAGCGCACACACGCACGCGCGCACACACACACACCCCTCCCTAACGCCTCTTATTTCCAGCATTGGCTACCCAATTCATTCCCCATTTCGTCTTCTCATCCATTCTTTTTTTTTCATAAAAAGTGGGAACATAAACTGGAATGGCCCCATGCCTTGTCATTGCCATTGGTTGTAGACTCGCTTTCCTGCCATACTCACCTCTTCGTATCCTCACCGACCACCCCTACCCACTGTCACACCTTGTGAGACTGTAGACTGTCTTCCCTGCCATGTCCATCTCTTTGAATTCTTAATGACCCGTACCATCGTTATGTACTATCATACCATGTCCATCTCTTTGAATTCTTAATGACCCGCCGTCTGTCATACCTTCAGGTCATGGACCATGTCCATGTCCATCTCTTTGAATTTAATGACCCGCGTTATGTACTATCATACCTTCAGGTCATGGACTCCGTTCATTGCTATGTCCATTTCTTCCTGTCCTAAATGGCCACCCCCTATCCATGGTCATATCTTCTGAGGTCATGGGCTCCATTCACTGCCATGTCCATCTCATCTCTTTCTATTCTAAATGACCTCCCCTATCTATTGTCATACCTTTTGATCTCATAGACTGCCTTCCCTGTTATGACCATCTCTATCGTAACCATCACCCTATCCACTTTCACACACCGTGTGTGTGTGTGTGTGTGTGTGTGTGTGTGTGTGTGTGTGTGTGTGTGTGTGTGTGTGTGTGTGATGTTCATGGTGAAAATGGTGATCTTTCTTGAGAATGAACCCCAGTTCCTGCCACTCTATATTCAAAACCCTCTTTATTCCATTTCTTCTTACAGTTAATCTCGTATTTCATTTTTCTTTCCATTGCATTTCGTCTGTCTTATTCAGATTAACATGTGAACAGACCCTCCAAACATCTACTCCCTTCCTCAACTCTTTTCAGTCTCCTTGTCTCATTCTTGCACTTCTCCATACGGACACTTTTGTTGTCACCTCCCTTACCATCTATAACTTCTCTTTTCCTCACTTCTCCATTTATCCTGTCTGTTTATCTCTTTGGCAAGGTTTCACTCTTTTCCTGTTCTGTGTCCTCCAGAGTTCATCGTTGGCATTTCCTTCTGACTTCAACAGTCAGTTTTACCATTGTCATCATCATCCTTCTGCTGCTATACAGTCTTCATTGTCAAGTCCCTTTGAGCTTTCGGTCACTGCTTATTGCAATGTATGCTGTTTTTTTATCTATCCATTGATGCATTGAACTAAACTAAATGTACACTCTTCTAGCTCTCTCCGATTTTACCAACCATTCATTCCCACAGCTGTTCCAACACATTGCTCAAAACCATTTACATTCCAGTTCGTATTGTAATCGTGGTTATGCCACTTTCCTGCTTTACATCCTTTGCTGCTTCTCATCTTTCAGTAATTTTTCGCTGCCCTTTTTCAGCGTTCCAATCAACCTTCCAGCTATCCCTTTTGTGTCTTGAAATTTATGTACTCCCAAAATTGGCTCTTTCCCACAAAGGTTCAGTATACAAAATCATTCTTTCCTATTTTCATTTACTTGCATTTGGTTTGCTACTTCTTTTGACAAAACTGTTTTTGTTTGTCCCAATGTTTCATGTTTATTTTTTTTAGTAGTTCCCTTTCCCAAAATCGCAAACTTTAGTATTCTCACATGATGCAGCACTACTTTTTTTTTTTTTTTTTTTTTTTTTTTTTTTTTCTATAGCTCAAGATGGTTTCTTTTGATTTCTATCCACTTACATTCTACCTGCTTCTTGAGACATTCATATCTTTCTGTTAAAAACACAATACAGAGTGGATTATTA
Source organism: Conus betulinus (assembly GCA_016801955.1). NCBI lineage: Eukaryota > Metazoa > Mollusca > Gastropoda > Neogastropoda > Conidae > Conus > Conus betulinus. The sequence goes on along the minus strand of JADBJO010009517.1, from coordinate 74,289 downwards.
ATGCCAGTTAAAAAACACAATACAGAGTGGGGATTAATGCCATATTTGATACACAGGAGAAAACAGACATGTGTTTTTTTCAGCACCAATTTATCTTCTCCAGAAGTCACAAACATGACATAAAATTCACGAAACGGTATTTCAAAACTATACAGATTGCAGTCTGCTTCTTTCATTTGGGAGGAGGAGGGGGGTGTGTTTATCACCGTTACACCTTTTGTATGCCATATGGAGGTGGGACTCAGGTGGCTGGACGCACCACTTATTTGCCAGCTCCATGGCAGTACCTCCCCTCCCACCTTTCTGCCACCCATTCCATTTCGTTCCTCGGGAAAACTCGAAGTTTTGCTTAAATTTATGAACCTTCTTGAAATATTCACATTTTTTTGTGATTAGTGTTAGGAGCCAGAATGCCACTAAACACACGATACAGAATGGAACTTAATGCTTTACTTGATGCACAGGAGAAAACAGACACGTGATTTTTGAGCACCAATTTATCTTCTCCAGAAATCACAAACATGACATAAAAATGCACGAAACGGTATTTTCAAACTATACAGATTGCAGTCTGCTTCTTTCATTTGGGAGGAGGAGGGGGTGTGTTTATCACCATTACACCCTTTTGTATGCCATATGGAGGTGGGACTCAGGTGGCTGGACGCACCCACTTATTTTTGCTAGCTCCATGGCAGTACCTCCCCTCCCACCTTTCTGCTGCCCGTTCCATTTTGTTCTTAAGAAAATTGAAGTTTTGCTTAAATTTGTAAACCTTCCTATTTTGGAATCGTGTTGAATCTTGAATTGAAAGCTGTCACCATTCATCTCCTATGGAACATTTAGCTAGGAATGAGGAGGAGGATGGGTGCATCACTTCATATTCCCAGCTCACTGCAATATCAGCTGTGCATCTGCATCAGTTCCTGCCTGAAACAAACATGCTTTTCACTGCATTTTGCTTCCATTACCAGCCAGACTGTACATGTAAACTGAACGGTGCTTCATTTACTGTTTATGTGTGGTCTTTTCCAACCTCCTTTTTTCCACTTTACTACTTGTTTACAGACATGCAAGACATCCTGTGTTAAGTTTTCTCCATGCTGTCTCTGTCTGTCCCGTTTTCTTCCTGCTGCCCTGTGAGATCTTGTGCAGAGACAATCTGTTGTCATCCTTACCTGTCCCCTCTTCCCACTCCATTTCCCCAGCATTCCAGCTCTCAGTATCCACCTGTTCAGATTCCACCTTTCATTCCCACACCTGTTCACCCCATGATCAATGCTGTACAGGACCATCCATATTTCATTTCCTCTGTCAGTCTTTGTTAACCTGCTCTCCAATCATTTTCCAGGGCATCCTCTCAAGCCGGTATTCGATTCCTTTTACTCATTCATAGTTCTTCACCTCAGTTCAGTGACTCGCTTCCATTTCTTTTTCACCAAATCCAGCTCAATTTTTCTGTATCCTTGATGTCACAATTTTACTTTAAGATCACACTGCCCCCCCCCCCCCCCCCCCCCCCCCCCCCCCCCCCCTTTTTTTTTTTTTTTACTAGCATTTGGTTTGCTACTTCTCCTTTAACAAAACTGTTTTCGTTTGTCTCAGTGTTTCATGTTTATTTATTTTATTTATTTCAATAGTTCCCATTCCCCAAATCGCAAACTTCAGTATTCTCACATGATTCAGCATTACTTTTTTTTTTTTTTTTTTTTTTTAGCTCAAGATGGTTTCTTAATTTCTATCCACTTACATCGCACCTGCTTCATGAGACAATCACATCTTTTTGTTAAAAAAAATGCAGAGGGGAGATTAATGCCAGTTAAAACACACAATACAGAGTGGAGATTAATGCATATATTGATACACAGGAGAAAAACAGACATGTAATTTTTCAGCACCAATTTATCTTCTCCAGATGTCACAAACATGACATAAAAATTCACGAAAAAGTATTTCCAAACTATACAGATTGCAGTCCGCTTCTTTCATTTGGGAGGAGGAGGGGGTGTGTTTTTCATCACCGTTACACCTTTTGTATGCCATATGGAGGTGGGACTCAGGTGGCTGGACGCACCACTTATTTGCCAGCTCCATGGCAGTACCTCCCCTCCCACCTTTCTGCCGCCATTCCATTTTGTTCTTCTGGAAACTCGAAGTTTTGCTTAAATCTGTGTGACCTTCTTGAAATATTCACATCTTTTTGTGATTAGTGTGAGAAGCCAAAATGCCACTTAACACACAATACAGAATGGAACTATGCTTTACTTGATGCACAGGAGAAAACAGACATATGATTTTTGAGCACCAATTTATCTTCTCCAGAAGTCACAAACATGACATAAAAATTCACGAAACGGTATTTCAAAACTATGCAGATTGCAGTCTGCTTCTTTCCTTTGGGGGGAGGAGGGATGTGTTTTGAACCCACCACACCTTTTGTATGCCATATGGAGGTGGGAATTAGGTGTTGGGGCGCACCACTTATTTGCTAGCTCCATGGCAGTACCCTCCCCTCCCACCTTTCTGCTGCCGTTCCATTTTGTTCTTATAGAAAATTAAAGTTTTGCTTAAATTTGTAAACTTCATCTTTTGGAATCGTTTTGAATCTCTTGAATTGAAAGCTGTCACCATTCATCTCCTATGGAACATTTAGCTAGGAATGAGGAGGAGGATGGGTGCATCATCACTTCATATTCCCAGCTCACTGCAATATCAGCTGTGCATCTGCATCAGTTCCTGCCTGAAACAAACATGCTTTTCACTGCATTTTGCTTCCATTACCAGCCAGACTGTAAATGTAAACTGAACGGTGCTTTATTTACTGTTTATGTGTGGTCTTTTTTCCAACCTCCTTATTTCCACTTACTACTTGTTTACAGACATGCAAGACATCCTGTGTTCTTAAGTTTTCTCCATGCTGTTTCTTCTCTGACTGTCCTGTTTTCTTCCTGCCCCTGTGAGATCTTGTGCAGAGACAATCTGTTGTCATCCTTACCTGTCCCCTTTCCCACTCCATTTCCCCAGCATTCCAGCTCTCAGTATCCACCTGTTCAGATTCCACCTTTCATTCCCACACCAGTGTTCACCCCATGATCAATGCTGTACAGGACCATCCATATCATTTCCTCTGTCAGTCTTTGTTAGCCTGCTTTCCAATCATTTTCCATGGCATCCTCTCAAGCTGGTTATTCCATTCCTTTTACTCACTCATTCATACTTCTTCACCTCAGTTCAAGTTACTCGTTTCCATTTCTTTTTTGACCAAATCCAGCTCCATGTTTCTGTATCCTTGCTGTCACAATTTTACTTTCACATCACACTGCCCTTCTCTCCCCCCCCCCCCCCCCCCCCCCCCCCCCCCCCCCCCCTGTTTCTTAGTACTTTCCTTCTCTTTTCTCTCTGTTCTAACTTCCACACTACTTTCATTGTGTTCTCCTTGTCTCATTCTTGCACTTCTCCGTATGCACACTTTGTTGTCACCACCTCCCTTACCATCTATAACTTCTCTTTTCCTCACTTCTCCATTATTCCTGTCTGTTTTTCTCTTTGGCAAGGTTTCACTTTTTCCTGTTCTGTGTCCTCCAGAGTTCATCGTTGGCATTTCCTTCTGACTTCAGCAGTCAGCTTTACCATTGTCACCATCCCTTCTGCTGCTATGCAGTCTTCATTGTCAAGTCCCTTTGAGCTTTCAGTCACTGCTTACTGCTATTTGCTATGTATGTATTGCTTTTTTTCCCATTGATGCATTGAACTAAACGTGTCAATATACACTCTTCTAGCTCTCTCCGATTTTTACCAACCATTCATTCCCACAGCTGTTCCAACACATTCTGCTCAAAACCATTTACATTCCAGTTCCTATTGTAATCGTGGTTATGCCACTTTCCTGCTTTACATCCTTTGCTGCTTCTGAGCTGTCAGTAATTTTTCACTGCGGTTTTTTTCAGCGTTCCAGTCAACCATCCAGCTTCTTCACCTCAGTTCAAGTTACTCGTTTCCATTTCTTTTTGACCAAATCCAGCTCCATTTTTCTGTATCCTTGCTGTCACAATTTACTTTCAGATCACACTGCCCTTATATCATCCCCCCCCCCCCCCCCCCCCCCCCCCCCCCCCAGCGAGCCCCCTCCCTCTCTGTCTCTTTAGTACTTTCCTTCCCTTTTCTCTCTGTTCTAACTTCCACATTACCTTCATTGTGTTCTCCTTTAGTTACAAAATGAACCTAGTTATTTCATGGGTGTTTGAAAAGTAACTCATGCAATAGACAATATGCTGAGAAAAAAAAAAAATGCAAACTATACAAAGATTATTCTTTTTGCGAGCAAGTGTGGGGGTGCACACACACATGCAATCACCACTGCCACCACACAAAAGTGGCATCATTAAAAGTTGTTGACATAAACTTAGCATGGTGAAACTGCATGTGTGCTCCAATATTATGCAGACATTGAATGAATAGCCTTGTGCAAAAAGATGATGGCATGGTAAACGAGCAGGTGTGCTCATACTCCGAACCAACATACAGTTTACTTACTTTCCAAAAGGGATTATTTCTTTTCACATGTACCACTGTTTGAAAAGAATTTACGACTGTTGATGATTGGGACAGGTGATGTCAGTGCATAGAAATGCCCACATATGACAGATTTATAATGTATTCATGCAGTGTAAGTGTGTGAGCAGCAGTGTGCATTGCTCATATAATCATATGCACTTCTTGTGGAAGTGCGGGGTGGGTGTGTGGGATGGATATGCTATTATTCAACCAAAATACCCAGAAAATTAACCATGTCCTGCAATACTAATAACGTCCATTCCCAACTGTCAGTACCCTTTCTTTCTGTAACTGATGTTTACTATTCTTATCTCATTTGAAGGAGACAATGTTGTAGATGTGATGGAATTGATGATAACATTCCAAAACTTTCAGCTCCAACACAGTTCAAAGTTGCAAAAGTTGTTCCCGTGTACAAGTCTGATAATCATTCACAACAACCAGTAACAGACCAATCCTATGTTGCAAGTATTAGAAAGCACATAGAGAGATGCAGTTATGACCATCTTAAGTTATACAATCTATTGAAGGAGAGTCCATCTGGTTTTAGAAAGGATCATTTATGTCACACAGTGCTAAAAAGAACTTAGTAGGGCTACTGACATATAAAAAATCAATGAAAAATACATTCTCTGGAGCATTGTATGTTGATTTTACGAAGGATTTTTTCATGTCGATAATTATCATTTAAAAAGAAAATGCTTTTGTGTTGGATTCCCTTTTTGAACCTTTGGTGGTGAGCATACCACGGAATTGCAGACTGTGGTATATCTATTTGATGCCAAGGGAGCACAGACACAATACGCCGTGCCTCCCTGACAAGTCCTATCCCGCAGACAAAAGGCCTGGGAGCTGACAATATGAATAGTTCTGTTGTTTGGGATGGGTTACAGTGCTCCCTAAAGGCGGCGGATGAAGGATTTCATATTTACAATATATTCCCTGACTTTTCATTCTCAATCTCTTTATTCCGTTCGCACCACCCCCCCCACCCCCACACACCCCCCTCTCCCCTCCTTTTTTTTTTTTTCCATCAGATCATTAATGTAATGATGGAGGAATTGTTAACCTGCAGGAAAAATTCTCTCAAGTTCATTTCTGGACAGTCTTCAATTTGTCAGTCTTAATTCCTCAACATCTAATGCATTACGTGTCAAATGTGGATTACCCCTGAGCTCAGTTTTAAATCCTTTCCTATTTTCTCTGCAAACAATCTCCCTCTTCATATTGAAGGATCTTGTTACCTTTTCTGTGATATTGAAGTTCATACAAACAGCTTTAAGTTGATTGAAGGACATGTTTGCTATCAATAAAAGAAAGTGCATGCAAAAAAGTTGTATCTCGATTAGCCCTGCAAACTATTCACTCCAAATTTTGCATGAATTCTAGAAATTCTGTAACACTTTCATTATACCCTATCTAGAATTGACCCATTTCACACAAGACTTTCCTACCTTGGATTGACCTATTTCACACGAGCCTTTGTTAGTCTGGTCCCCTTTCCTGGAACTCGCTTCAACGTGAGCGTAAGTACCGTTGAAGCTCAGATCTTACAGAACAAAAATTGTTTAAAATGTTTTGCGCACTTTCACTCGCTAAACAGCTGTGCAAGATAATTATCAATGCATATTCACGTATAATTATCATCTTACTTTCCCAAAGTGATGGTTGTTTTCAAGCACTGTCTCAAAATGCTTTACTACAATACTGTGAATGATTGGGCACGCTGTATCAGTGTATGCAAATATCAGTATGTGAAAGATGTGTGATGTGCTCACCCAGTGTTTGAGTGTGAGCCAGCTTACTGCTCCGTAAAATCATTTGTTCTTGATAGGGAAGGGGGGGGGGGGGGGGGGGGGGGGGGGGGGGGGGGGGGGGGGGGGGGGGGGTTAGAGGTGGAAAGATGGATAACATTTTTTTTTTTTTGTTTTTTTCCTTCTCATTTTTATTTTAATTTTTTTTTTTTGCTTGTGATATTGTATTTGATTTTTTTTTGCTTTGTGCTTTCCTTTGTCTTTTTGTACTAAAGCATATTTGGATCTCTCTCTCTCTCTCTCTCTCTCTCTCTCTCTCTCTCTCTCTCTCTCTCTCTCTCTCTCTCTCTTAAAAAAAAACAGTATCTTCTAATCACCACTGCCTTCAAAACCAATCTTGCATCATGAGCAATAACATTGAATATTAATATACACTGGTGCACTTGAACATGATTGCCTCCTGAATCGCTGTTCATTCCTCCTAAGGCTGTGTTGATACCATTGTGGTGATGCCTCCTGTATCTTTTTTTCGCATTGGAATTACCGACAGAGCTATGTGCAGCAGCTGCTTTTATTGTGTATGTATATTTTTAATACTAATATGAATCATAATTGTTCTCATTACACACTGGTTCTACATTGTGTAATAATGGTCTGTGTCCTGTTACAGTATGTGAAAGATTTGTCCCTAAAAGGACAAGGGCCAGATTAAAAAAAAAAAAAAAAAAAAAAAAAAAAAAGCATCTTGCTTGTTACTCTTTGCAATAAATATTATCAAAGTGAATATCTAGTAGTAGTGACACAATTTTTTTTTTTTTTTTTTTTTTTTTTTTTTTTAAGTTAAGGCTGCTGCTAATACTCCCTGAATGTAGTTTCCACGGGGAAAGCCAAATTCCCCAATGGTTTGTTGAAAGGTGGTAGGATAGTGTTTGTGCATAGAACACCTGTGCACATATGGTCCCCCATAGGCTGCTAATGAAGGATTTTATATTTACAATATATTCCCTGACTTTTCATTCCCAATCTCTTTATTCCCTTCGCACCACCCCCCCCCACCCCCCCCCCCCCCCCCCCCCTCTACCTTTTTTTCTCCCATCAGATCATTGATGTAATGATGGAGGAATGTTGGGCTGCAGGAAAAATCTCTCGAGTTCATTTCTGGACAGTCTTCAACAATTTGTCAGTCTTAATTCCTCAACATCTAATACATTACCTGTCAAATGTGGAGTACCCCAGAGCTCAGTTCTAATTTCTTTACTATTTTCTCTGCAAACAATCTCCCTCTTCATATTGAAGGATCTTGTGACCTTTTCTGTGATGATATTACAATTCATACAAGCAGCTTTAAGTTGATTGAAGGACATGTTTGCTATCAAAAAGACAAAGTGCATGCAAAAAGTTGTATCTCGATTAGTCCCGGAAACTATTCAATCGAAATTTTGCATGAATTCTAGAAATTCTGTAACACCTCATTATACTGTATCTGTATCTGCTCGTGTACGTTGCTGCATCCAGGAATCTGGCATCGACGCAACAGGTGGGGTGCGCAGCAGAAGAGTTAGTGGCGTTGGGCTTTGGCCACTGCCTGAAGGCCTCAGTACTACCTGAGTGTACAGTGCTATTGTCTAGTTGGTTCCACTTAATGATAGTTCTTGGGAAGAATGATTGTCTATACTGCTCTGTGCTGCAGTTTGGAACTGTGTAGCACCTGTTGTTGTTACATGTGTAGTTTTCCACTGGGTTTTTGACTACAAAGTCAGTTGTTTTGGGTGGACGGCGGATGCGCGTCGACCAGGTTGTAGAGGCACAAGGACTGCTCAGGAGGGATTGCTGGCACCAGCCCCCCTCAACCCCCCTGTAAAAGGTCAGCAGCCGCAGGCTCTCACGTCGTCGTTCCTGGAGGGTAGGGAGGTCATGTTTCCTCAGGAGGTTGTTGAAAGGTACCTAGAATTGATCTATTTCACACAAGACTTTCCCACCTAGAATTGACCTATTGCACACAAGACTTTCCCACCTAGAATTGACCTATTTCACACAAGACTTTCCTACCAAGAATTGACCTATTTCACACAAGACTTTCCCACCTAGAATTGACCTATTTCACACAAGACTTTCCCACCTAGAATTGACCTATTGCACACAAGACTTTCCACCTAGAATTGACCTATTTCACACAAGACTTTCCCCTACCTAGAATTGACCTATTTCACACAAGACTTTCCCACACCTAGAATTGACCTATTTCACACAAGACTTTCCCACCAAGAATTGACCTATTGCACACAAGACTTTCCCACCTAGAATTGACCTATTTCACACAAGACTTTCCCACCTAGAATTGACCTATTTCACACAAGACTTTCCCACCTAGAATTGACCTATTCACACAAGCCTTTGTTAGTCTGGTCTGCTTCCCTGGAACTTGCTTGCTTCCACCTGAGCATAAGTACCGTTGAAGTTCAGATATTACAGTACAAAAAATTTTCAATATTTTGCACACTTTGCTTTTATTGTGTATGTATATTTTAATACTAATATGAATCATTATTCTCACTGCACATTGGTTCTACATTGTATAATAGTGTTCTGTGTCCTGTTTTTTAGTATTCTTAGTCCCTAAAGGGGCAAGGGCCAGATGAAAAAAGAAAGCATCTTGCTTGTTACTCTTTAGAATAAATGTTTTCAAAGTGAGTATCAAGTAGTAGTGGCAGGATTTTTTAATTTTTTTTTTATTTTAAGTAAGGCTGCTGCTAATACTCCCTGAATGTAGTTTCCATGGGGAAAGCAATTTTCCCCAATGGTTTGTTGAAAGTTGGCACGGTAGTGTTTGTGCATAGAACACTTGTACGCATATGTGTATGTAATATTCCATGTGCATGTGGGTATCCAATGCTCGGTATATATAATACTCTTGTCTGCGTGGTACATAGAAGAAGGTTGCAAACACATATACATTGGGCACTAGATACACATATCCATTGAGTATTACTTGCATGCACTTACCCCTGTGTCCATGTACTGCTCCATATATGTGTGTGCATGGGCAAAATGCTCTGTAAACATTGCACACACACACACACACACACACACACACACACACGTACATTACATAGACACAGACCAGATACATGTTGTCTTCTGCCTTTCTAGATCTTTCTCGTCTTTTTTTTGTAGAAACTTGCGTATTTTTTTTCTTATAGCAGTTTGACATTCCCTCTCACTTATAAATTTTCTTTTCTTACAGCAGTTTGACATTCCCTCCTTCTTACATATTTTTTTTTTTTATAAAAGTTTGACATTCCACCTTTTTACATTTTTTTTTTTCCTTATAGCAGTTTGACATGCCATCTTTTTAGTTACCAGGCTATCAAGGAATGAAATGTTTAGTGGACACTAACCGTGCAGAAATGTATTCTTTGTGGCACTGAAATATTTCTGTTTTTTTTTACTCTGATGCTTTGGGCACAGCCTCATTTATAGGCATCAGATGCCATTGAGCTACCATGCTGGAACTGCATTTTGCTTTTCATTGCTTTTCTGGATATGTTTTATCATGCGCATATTGTTTTTTTCTTTTTTTTGTGTGCAACTTTCTTCTTTTTTTTCCATGGAAAAAGCCGTTTTACCAATGGTGTATTCAGCCAGCATATTTGCTCGTGTGTAAAATAAGTGTCCATGTGTGTAATGCTCTGTATACATCTGGATGAGTAGGTAATGCTTACAGAAGTCGTACAGAAGATTGCCTACACACACGTACGTTGAGCACTGGCTGTGCCTATACACAGAGCATTATACACATATATACAGGCATTTACTCTGTGTCTACGTAATGCTCAAGACATGAGTGCACACTTGCAGATTTGCTTTTTGAAATAAGGTATTTACTGTATTGCTTTGTAACTCCAGGCATAAAAATGATTTGTGTTGGGTCCCGTCTCACTGTCTCTGTGGTATAACGTTGAATGAAACAGCAGACAGTCTTGCAAAAAAGAGCAAATAGAAACGTTGAAAATGCACCAATCATCATTCCCGTAGATTTGTCCTCTTGTGAATTAATCCAACTATGGACAAGTATATATATAAGCAGAACTTAAGTTTTAAAAAAAAAGGCTACTTTTTCATTGTGTCCAAAGCAAGTTGTTAGATTAATTTGTAAATTAAGGCTGAATACAAAGAACACTACATACACTCATGGCATTACTTGTGTCTGCAGAGAAAACATTTTGTGCATCATCTTTTGTTTGAATGCTCAGTGTCAACCTCTATCGGGAGAAAGGTACTGATATGAAACACTTTGATGTCAATACTGTCTTGTATGGTCCATATAGTGCTGAAATTGCCATAGTTGCTTCACAATCACAGGTTGCCAAATTTTATAAAAGATCAACAGTTGTGTGTACCACTAGGGTATTTTACTTTTTGTAAATGTGCATTAAACAGATATGGTTTGAAGTACTTAATGGATGATAAGTTGAGTGTGGAGTGTTTGTTGTTTTTTTTTTTCCTTTTTTTGAAAAGTTTTTTGAATAAGTATATCATTTGACAATGAAAAGACATTAGATAAACCACTGACCTGAACCGAGGTGATACTTGGCATGTATGTGTGTATGCAACACTCTATCGTACAGAAGATTGCCTACACACACATACATTGAACATTAGATATGCTTATATACACAAAGCATCACAGACATATATACAGGCATTTACTCTGTGTCTATGTAATGCTGAATATATGGTGGTGCACACTTGCAGTTTTCTGTGTAGATTGTGCATTACAGACTTGCAGTAAATGCCTGTTGTTTTCTGCCTTTGTAGACCATTGAAGTGACTTTGTTCAAGAAACTTCTGTGATGGTGTGGAGTGGTAGGGGGTGCACACGAAGACAGACAGATGATGGTAGGTTCAGGTTCAGGAACCAAGGGACCACAGCCAGCCTAAGAGAACGCAGAGGAAACGACATAGAGTTTTTTCCCTTTTATTTTAGCTTCCCAAGCCAAGAACACACCCACTCACTCACAGCGCCTCAAATATAGCAGAGAAGCGGACCGCAGAGCCAGCAACACGGTGCTGCAGACAAGATTGGCTTCGTGAGGCAGAACTGACAGAAAGTTGTGCTGTCGCAACTTCTATGTTTTCTGGCTCCCTGTCCATTCAAAGTATTCAAATATTGAAACATGTTTACTGCTGATGAAAATCTTGGAACCCAAGCAATAAAATGAAGCATATCACATTTGATAATTTGTTGCTGTATAAAGATCAAATTGGGAGGATGAACCCACTTTTAACAAGTTTGTGTTATGTTTTTCTCTATTATGATAATAATTACCTAACAGCATGATATAATTGTATAATGAGTGAATAGCAGGCATTTCATGCCTTTCACATGAATTTGATTCTCCAAGACTGTGTCTAGCAGAGAACTTTGTCTTTGAAAATTAGAACAAAACACAACTGGCTGTCCTCTTGCCTGGCTGTCAACATGAGTTTTTGATATGATTTTTGATTAAAAAAATACTCAATTGAAACAGACTACCAGATAATAATTTCTATACATTTTCAGTTGTATTTATCATAGAAATGGAGTCATTCACAAGGTTTTGATCGGGAAGAAGTCTGAATTTTGTAGAATGGCAATTTAGTGCAAAACTCCAACAATGACAAAGAGTGGAACAAAGAAGGTGACTATTTGATCAAGATGGGTATTGTCAGTCATTTCATGTATTCGCAAGCATGTGCTGAAAATAGCCTAAGTATGAAATATGGGAAATGAGAGTTTACACACTTTACTTCTAAAGAACCAGTTTAGAAAAATACAGGCTTTTTTGGTCCAATATGGATGTAATGAATAAAATGAATTAATTTAGTGACTATAATATATATATATATATATATATATATATATATATATATATATATATATATATATATATATGCCATTGCACTTCCCACCCGACAGTTGGATGCTTAATAGAAAAAAGAGCCAACTTCAAAAATACAGTAACAGGAGAAGCATTGACCATCCGACACCACACTGGACTGTTTTATCAGCAACATCCATCTACTGTTTTGCAGCAAATGACCACACAGCCAGTATGCTGGGAAACTTAAAGATTCTTTTTTTTACCACACAGATCAATCAAAAAGAACACTGGAACTATAGTAACCAGATATTTCCACCAGATTAATCGCCCCCTTTATGATCTCTGATGTATAAATATAGAAAATGTTTTCTCAGAAGACAAGGGACTACAGACTTCGATGTGAATCATTCTGGTTTCATAACAAATCATGTACTGTTTACCTGGAGTGTCTCAACATGGTCACCTAGACTCCTCCCTATGCCCTCCCTTCTCCCCAACCTCCCCTTCCAACCGTTCCCCCACCTTTCATCCCCTTTGCCTCTACCCCCTCTGTATCTTCACTATGTACCCTCACTGCCAAATCCTTCATTCAAGCCTTTTAGATCTTCCCCTCCCAGGCTCTTGACCACCTTCCTCCCTACCAGTTCCTCCTATACAATTCTTTTATGCACATTCCTATTGAAGACAATTCATGCTGTCTCCCTCTTAACATCCTCCCCCCTCCATCTTTTACCCCCCCCCCCCCCCCCCCCCCCCCCTGTATTGTGTTACCTGAGATTACACCTCCCCAATCCTTCCCTTTTGCATGGGTTTGCATGCGCACGATTGCACACACGCACGTGTGCACACACAAAATTCTTTCCCTACCCCCCCCCCCCCCCCCCCCCCCTCATAATTTCTTTCCTGCCCCTAGTCCATCCCCTACTACATGCTTTTCCCCTTTCCCCCTCTTCCTACTGAAGTAGGCATGTGTGTGGTCAGCCTACTTTAAGATAGTACTATAGCTGTGACTTACTTTATAAGTCATATAACCTTACTCACTTATACACATAGTTTGATATTTAGAAAAATTACTACACACAGGCAAGATGTATTCATTTGAAATGTTCATAGGCAATTGAATCTGCAGCATGTTACTGAAAACCAGTATCCCCCCTCGCCTCTCTGTGCGTGCGTGCGTGTGTGTGTGTGTGTGTGTGTGTGTGTGTGTGTGCACGTACGTGTGGTTGAGGGGGGGGGGGGGGGGGGGGGGGGGGGGGGGGGGGGGTGGTGTTTTTGGGTGTGAGTGTTAGTGTGTAGGTGTTGTGCGAGTGTTGGGGGAGGGGGGGAGGTGGGATTGGTTATCGAGCCTGGGTGCAATGTTACACTGGATCACTTTTGTTTATTGTCAATTTTTGATTTGTTCGCTGTTGGGGGCCTGTGCCAGCCATCTATAATTCACTGAGTACTAATCAAAGAAAGGAAGAGTTAAGGATTGTTTGATTTTTCCAGTAGAACCAAAATAAAGGAGTTTGTGAGGAAGGCCCAGAGTCAAAATGTTGGGAAGAAAAAACTTGTATATGTCCTGAGGCATTCACATCTTAAAGTGCACATGAAATCAAGATTCATCATCAAGGGAGGCAAGGGGGAAGGTCACTCTCGAACAAAAGATTTTGTCCCTAAGGGTCACCAAGAGATATGTGCACATTTTAGCTCCTGGCTACACTCCTACATTTTTTTTTTTTCAAACAGCTGTTTAAGACATACCAGATTTTTTTTTTCATCTGGCAGTTAGCAAAACTTTGTGAATGCTGTCCAGAATGGATACTTACAGTCCACTCCTGTATTTGCCCATGTGGCCCATTCACACCTTGTGTGGCTTTTTACTCCCTGTGCTCTTTGCACAGCCTTCTTTGTAAGCTTAACATATACTTGGCCACCATGTCACAATTGCATGTTGTTGTTGCTTTTTTTTCTGGATGTCTCTTTTTCCATGGGCCAAGTCGTTTAGTGATGCGACTTTGTTCCTTGTTGGACTTTGACAGCCAGCCCCAGGAAAGGCACTGTGTGGTGAGCTGGGCTACAATGATCAGAATTTGACCGTGTGCACTGCTCTGTGTATGTGTCCATGTATAGGGCTTGACCATGTGCACTGCTCTGTGTATGTGTCCATGTATAGGGCTTGACCATGTGCACTGCTCTGTGTGTGTCTCCATGTATAGGGCTTGACCGTGTGCACTGCTCTGTGTGTGTCTCCATGTATAGGGCTTGACCGTGTGCACTGCTCTGTGTGTGTCTCCATGTATAGGGCTTGACCATGTGCACTGCTCTGTGTATGTGTCCATGTATAGGGCTTGACCGTGTGCACTGCTCTGTGTGTGTCTCCATGTATAGGGCTTGACCATGTGCACTGCTCTGTGTGTGTCTCCATGTATAGGGCTTGACCCATGTGCACTGCACTGCTCTGTGTATGTGTCCATGTATAGGGCTTGACCATGTGCACTGCTCTGTGTGTGTCTCCATGTATAGGGCTTGACCATGTGCACTGCTCTGTGTATGTGTCCATGTATAGAACTTGACCATGTGCACTGCTCTGTGTATGTCTCCATGTATAGGGCTTGACCATGTGCACTGCTCTGTGTATGTGTCCATGTATAGGGCTTGACCATGTGCACTGCTCTGTGTGTGTCTCCATGTATAGGGCTTGACCATGTGCACTGCTCTGTGTGTGTCTCCATGTATAGGGCTTGACCATGTGCACTGCTCTGTGTGTGTCTCCATGTATAGGGCTTGACCGTGTGCACTGCTCTGTGTGTGTCTCCATGTATAGGGACTTGACCATGTGCACTGCTCTGTGTATGTGTCCCATGTATAGAACTTGACCATGTGCACTGCTCTGTGTATGTCTCCATGTATAGGGCTGTGACCATGTGCACTGCTCTGTGTATGTGTCCATGTATAGGGCTTGACCATGTGCACTGCTCTCTGTGTGTGTCTCCATGTATAGGGCTTGACCATGTGCACTGCTCTGTGTGTGTCTCCATGTATAGGGCTTGACCATGTGCACTGCTCTGTGTGTGTCTCCATGTATATGTATAGGGCTTGACCATGTGCATAGGGCTTGACCATGTGCACTGCTCTGTGTATGTCTCCATGTATAGGGCTTGACCATGTGCACTGCTCTCTGTGTATGTCTCCATGTATAGGGCTTGACCATGTGCACTGCTCTCTGTGTATGTCTCCATGTATAGGGCTTGACCATGTGCACTGCTCTGTGTATGTCTCCATGTATAGGGCTTGACCATGTGCACTGCTCTGTGTATGTCTCCATGTATAGAACTTGACCATGTGCACTGCTCTGTGTATGTGTCCATGTATAGAACTTGACCATGTGCACAGCTCTGTGTATGTGTC
>JADBJO010009517.1:40089-58339 GCA_016801955.1 Conus betulinus | reverse complement strand
GCTCTTGATCCAATTCATCATCAAGGACTGTGGATTGCTCTGGGAGCATTTCGCACATCTCCAAAAGAGAGTTTGTATGTTGAATCTGGTGAACCCCCTCTGGAGCTAAGGAGATTGTGTCTTTCCATGAATTATTATCTGAAACTGAGGGTTAATCCAGAAAACCCTGCCTATGATATTGTCATGAACCCCACCTTTTAGAGCCAAATATGACTTAAAGCCAAATGAGATTCCTCCACTGGGTATTCATATTTTGCCCCACTTCGGGGGCAGCTGCATTGACCTTGATGCTGTTGATGATGGTCCATTACAGACTGATGTACCTCCCTGGAAAATAGCCAATCCAGAGATTAATTTATATTTAACTCAATTTCGAAAGGAGGTCACCTCTCGAGTGCTGCATATAAACAACTTTATCTTGAGCAATGTGAACTTTATAAAGATTTACCAAGATTTTTACAGATGGTTCTAAAAAAGATGAGAGGGGGCTGCAGCTGCCACTGTGTGTGATAGCAATTTTTCAGGAGCCCACCTTGTTAAGATTGCGAGATTGGTCATCTGTTTATACTGCTGAACTGAAGGCTTTAAATCTGGCTCTCAGTGCGGTGTCCAGGTCAGATCAGAACGATTTCCTTATTTTATCGGATTCATTGTCGGCACTGTCGGCTTTATCGACAAGAGAAGTTCACATCCAGTTTTGGTGGGATATTCATGATCTTCATACTCAGCTTGTCTCTTCGGGAAAGCATATAGTTTTCTGTTGGGTCCCCAGCCACATGGGAATCTATGGTAACTCAGTGGTAGACAAAGCAGCCAAACAAGCTCTCGGTGCAAGTCTTTCCAGGAGGCCTGTGCAGTTTGTTCCTCACTCAGATCTTCGTCATAAAATCTAGCTCGTATTGTCGTGAGCTGTGGCAGAGTGAATGGTCTAATCAAATTCATAACAAATTGTTTAAAATTTGCCCAGATTTAATCAACCCTTTCCCATCGATAGTACGTAACTGTAAAGAGGAATCGGTTTTGTCACGGTTACATATTGGGCACAGCTATATAACGCACAGTTGGATACTCAGAAGGGAAGACCCCCTCCATGGTGTGTTGCATGTGACAGCTTGTTCAGTGTTAATCATTTTTTTGACTGAATGTGCTGATTTGATGTGTATCAGAGAGAAGTTCTTTTCCACCAGTGATTTATCAGTTCTTTTTCGTGAGATTTCAGTGGATCTTTTTTTTTTTTTTTGAAAGAGGTAAACTTATAAGTTATAGTGCTTTAATAATGTATAGGTGTTGCTGGAGTTGAACAGATAATTGTGCTTTTGTCTTTATAAATTTCAAGCGATGTGTTAATACTAGTGTGGGTATTTGTATCTAGAGACTCAGCAGATATGATAGCTGAGGTCCTGATTTGGCTCCTTGTAGTCCCCTGGACCCTATAAACACTAACTAACTAATCAGTGAAGGTTATACTTGTACAATTTTTGCTTATTTTAACATAAAATAACCTAGTTTGAGGGGCAAGTACAACATCCTTTTTTCACCCTCACTCGTTCCCTGCTTGCTACGTGGCCGCCATCATGCATGTGCATGCGTCGGCCCAGTGCCGGTCAGGATTTGTCCTATTTTTATGACAAACTCACACACCAGTAGCCCCTAATTTGCCCAAATTTATACTTAACAACAGAGGCGTTATCCAGCTGAGACTGGTAAATCTCATTCCCTTGTGTAGTCAGCAAGAGACTGACAAAAGATCAGCAGAGACTGAACTTTGAAAGTCAGCAGAGACTGACGCAATGGCCGAAGACAGCCCTGAGTGGCAAGAGGCCGTGACAGTGGCATTCATGGATCTGCAGTCACTTGACGCAAAAATGTCTGGCCGCTTGGATAGACTTGAAGCCATGCTGCAGAGAAATCGCTGGCCAAAGCCCATTCAGGTGAACAACAGCCCAACAGAGCAAGAAAGCGAGCTTTGTCACCCGACAGTTCAGATTCAGATGACGTAGAAAAGTGTGACTCTGAAAACCAGCACAAGGGGAAGAAGTTGCATGCAAAAAGCACAAAGGCATTGTCAGAGTCGGAATCTGAAGTGGAGGTAGTTAGTGACACACACGCTCTCAGCAGCCGGCTCTGACGAAGATTTGCTTGGGGAAACAGATGAAGATCTTGATGATGGTGAGGAGACAGCACCACCAGTGTCCTCCTCCCTAGCACAAGTCATCAACAAATGCTTCCAGTCTGGACTGTCAGAGGACAAACTGAAAGACAGGCTTGGTAAGTATCAAAGGCCAGAAAACTGAAGTGCTGATAGTGCCGCGAGTCAACACTGAAATTTGGAAAAGTCTTCCAGCAAAGGCCAGAGAGAGCTGACATCAAAAGCTCACATGTGCAAAAAGCACTGACAAAAGCAGCAATAGCCTTGACAGACAACACACAAACAATACTCAGGGCACAACGCAACACTGACTCACAGACATCCAAGAAAATGAAAACAGCCATTGAAAAGAACACAGACAGTCTTGCCCTCTTGGGACATGCCTCACATCAGCTATCGCTGAAGTCATGACTTCTGTACAGTATGTACTTGGCAAATTTCAGACTTCCTGGGGAATGTGTTTACAAATATTTCTGCATTTAATTGCAAGTGAAGGCAGGCCAGTATGCACTGCATTTAGAACATGTTCCAAGTTTGTGTTCAACATGTTGTGTTTGGTGATATTCACCTGTACTGAATCAGATTAAACTGATGTACATGTACTGATGATGACTGCAATAGGTTTTTGCAATTATGTGAAATGCTGCATAGTCACTAGATGCTCTAAAATCCTCACGTGACTCCGTACGACTGAAGAGAGGCGATAAATAATTGAAAAATCAAACTAGACTTATGTAGAAAGGCGACGTTTAATTGAATTATTTAGAGCCTATCGTAAGGAGGGAGGAGTTACGTGCCCCTCCCTATGTATGGCTCTGAATGTTCAAAGTCACCACTATGGTAAGTTTAGTGAACAGTTTGTTCACCCTCCCAAAGTATCTAGTGACTACTCGCAGCTCTAAACACCAACTATATTCTTGGCTGGCACGCGCCGATACTCACGTAACTCCTCCCTCCCATTGTGAATCAGCTTTGATTCGACTCTCATCAGCCCATGATGTGCAGCTGCACATTGCAAAATACAACTGCAGGCATTTCGGGGGGAGAGAGAGAGAGAGAGAGAGAGAGAGAGAGACAGACAGACACAGACAGACGAGAGAGGGCGAGCTATTTCTCACTACAAACAGCTGTGCAAATCAGTTTTCCAATGATCTTAGAGCGACTACTGGGAGAAGTAACATGTTTATCTGTACAGTGTTTTCGGAACTGGATTTTTTTACCATGTTGAGTTCAGGTCTCTGATACTTAGGAGCTATTTTTGCTGATTACATCTTACAGTCTCCTGATCAAGGACAGTCTTGAAACATTCTAAAAACAAATATATGAACAATTTCAATGTACCCGACTGTATAAAACTAAAAAAAAAAAAAAAAATGTAAAGGCTTTGATTGCTACAGCTTACAGGTAAGAAGACCGTTTTCTTCTTAGAATTATAGGTGCATCATTTTTGTGCAAAGGAAAAAAAAAAATGTTGTATTCTAAAAACCTGTGCCATGAATACTGAATTGTTATGGAAAGGGTAAACAGGTCTCCATGCCAGTCCTGCCATCTGCAGTTAACAATCCTCTGTTTAAAACAATTCAGAAATACCGATACATTTTCAAGACTTTATCCCAAACAAATCCACTGTTGCACATTGGAAGCCCATGTTCTCTTACCCTTAACTTTTACAAGGTATCCTGCAGTCATCCCTTCTTGTTGTTACTTTGAGCTAGCATCATACATTTGAAATCAGAATTTCATAGCAAGTCCATTATAACCACATCACACTGGGTGTTCTCATTCAAACAGTATTTCTAGCACACAAGTGAACTGTTTCAATCATGGAATTTTTCTCAAAAGCCCATATTTCTGCTCCATACTGTAAACTAGGCAGCTCCCTATGAATCAAATAACTTGTAAAAACACTTAAGGAATTGCTATCCACCTTGTACAAAATGTTAAAAAGTAACTGCCTTCTTCACTCATCTGACTATATGACAAGCAAAATCAAAACTAGTGGCTGTGAAATACCAAGATGATTGTATGCATTAACCACAACCATTTTTTTTTTTTCATCATTTTCAATGCATGCAAAATATCCCCCTTTATAAAACTCATTATCCATTTTATTCACATTAACATTTCATTCTAATCTGCTTGTTTCAGGGAAAACATGACTATAATTGTCTTATTCATATTCAATATTTGTCTTACTCATAACATTCTATTTTTAGTCTGCTTGCTGCAGGGAAACAGTTCAACATTTGTCTTATTCACAATATTTCATTCTGGTCTGCTTGCTGTGGAGTACAAATTATTTAGCTGTCTATATACCAACCACAGGCTCTTGATAGTAAAATGCCATCAGCAAAAATCAGCACAAAAACAATTCTAAAAGGTCAAACTTAGTAACTCAATGAATAAAGAAAAAATTACAGGTTACACACGACAATATTGTTTACCCCCCACTTGTGCCATTACTACAAACTCTGATAATTTTGCTCTTGATCTTATTTTTGTTTTTACCTTACATCACACTTTTTTTTCTGTAATTATTTGCAAATTTGTTTCTGAACTTCAGCAAGCAGAGTAAAATATATGATGACTGTGGAATAACCTTTTTTTTTTTTTTTTTTTTCCCCCGATGTTCTCCAGTTACATTAAGTTTGCTTCAAATCTTACAGAATGAAACACCTCTATAGATATTTACAATGTAAACCAGATGTTCTCCTTACAGTAAACAGTTACATTAATGTAGTTTGCTTCTTAATCTTACTATAGATATTTACATTAGCACAATGAAACCAGATTATTACATTAAGTTTGCTTCAAATCTTACAGAATGAAATACCTCTATAGATTTACATTAGCAATGTAAACCAGATGTTCTCCAGTTACATTAAGTTTGCTTCAAATCTTACAGAATGAAATACCTCTAGAGATATCTACATTAACACAATGCAAATCCCGCCTGATGTTCTCCAGTTATATGAAGTTTGTTTCAAACCTTACAGAATGAAATACCTCTATAGATATTCACATTAGCACAATGCCTACATATGGCGGCTACAGCTGTTTTCCTTTCCTTCCGCTTGTCATAGGGCGGAATAGCTCAGTGGTAGAGCGCTCGACTCGTAATCTTGGTGAACCTGGGGTTGCGGGTTCGAATTGCTGCCAGCTGTTTTGGTACAGGGGAACTTTTCCCTCGGAGTTAACATTGGTTCTGACTACATTTCTCATACAGTTCTTTGAATGAGACTATAAAAGTAGGTTCCATGTGTGAACGCACGCATAAGACCTTGCACACACCTATAATCCCATCACCAACTTTCAGAAGAGAAGGCCAGTATGGCCCTTGGTGTGGGTGACACGTTACACACAGCATGCACCTTGCATGAGAAATGGAAAGAATGAATGAAGGAAGTAAGGAAACTGAGTGAACAATACTGACTGGATGACACAGGAAACGACGACTGAAAAGAACCACCAGCTGGCAGCTCTTCAGTCGGCGCTACCCAGGGTAGGCAGCCCGCTATGTACACAAGTGTGGATTTAAAGCACTTAGAGCTTGGTCTCTACTACCCGAGGATAGGCGCTATATAAGTATTCATAATAATAATGGTGGCACCGGAATCCATGCAGCATAGGGATTTTACCTTTTTTTTTCTAATTTACTTTACAACCTATTTTGTGATCATTGTTGACATTATTTTTTTAGCATGTTTGAAAAGAAAAAATCAACCACTTTCAGAAGAACATATTTTGAACATGCATTGAGGTTCTGTATCAGGATGATGCATGTATAAATCATGCAAAAACAAAAAAAAAAAAAAAAAAAAAAAAAAAAAAAAAAAAAAACAAACATCCGAGTGTGATGATCGCTATGACATAGCATGCGGACAAATGGATTCAAAAAGAGCATTCATCCTTTACTTTGCATTCATGGTGCATTTTACAATGAGCTATTGTCCATTTTAACAGAATATCACACAATTTGACACAAACATCAGCAAGTGTGTCTCAGATCAATCACTCAACACAATGTTTTCCCACTACAATTGCCTACACACATCAGTTGCTTTCTGTCATGTATGCAGCCAAAAATATGCAGGAGTTTCAGTTTCCATCAGCCACAGAATGATAATGACAAGTACACTGTATGAATTTCCATAATCAGACTGGATCCAGCTTTCAGGACATTGCCCAGATGAGGTCAGCTGCAGCATCCACATCAGCAGTATCACTGCAAACCAAGAAAAAAAAAAAAAAAGATTACCCTAGTCTGAAACAGCTGACAGCTCTTCGCAAATCATTACATTTGGGCCTCATTTATTTAGAGAAGAAAAATCCATGCTGCATCTTTAGGTCAGAAGTGTCACAAGCCATACCTTGATCCATCACATACACATAGTACAGACTGCATCAATTAGACCTAGGACAAGCACAATTTCAGATAAATATATCACATACATTCCTTTAAAACATAAAATTGTAATGTGCATGCCAGTGCCTGTTCCTGAAATACTTCAAAATCTAATTTCAAAACTGTTGTTAGTAAAAATTTTCGTAAATAAGAAAAACTGGAGGAAACAAAAAAGTGAGACTGTCCTTGCGTTCACCATAGATTTCCATGCCAGCCTGTTACAGAATGAATGGCACTACTCTATGCCATGACTGAAAACAATTCATCAAACAATCATACGGGGGCGGAATATCAGTGGTTGAGCACTGGACTCACAATCTTACTGTTTGTTAATGAAACATCCTTACACCAAAACAATTTCAATATTGCTGTATGTAAAACCAGCATTTTGTGAATAATAAAGTTGGGGAAAGGCATGCATATATTAAGAGAGAGTGTTGGTGACAGTGCTCATTACAAACATGCATGCCAACCTGTAACAGAATGCCTGCAATGAATGTAAACAATTCATGACACAATCAATACACATGATGTCATCCAAAGCTTTTATCAAAGTTTAAAAGTTTTCTGCACACACACACACACACACACACACACACCCCCCCTACCTTCTTGTAAAACTGAAAACAGCTTTCAGAAGTTCCTGCCCAGACAAGGTCTGCTTTTGCATTAAAAATCATCCATACGCGGATCAGCAGTGTCACTGAAAAAAAAAAGAAAGATTATCGTCGTTTTTTTTTTTTAACAGCTAACATCAAGCAGAACTCTCTTCAAATAATTCTATTAGGACCACACCTACAGTAAGAAAATCCAGACTGTATTTTTAAGTCAGAAGTCTCACACGCCATCCTCTGAATAATCATATGATAATGATAAATAAAATGCACATTAAACAAAAGCTTCGACATGTACAGTTTCATTCGTACAAAAATATACAATGTAGAACTCAGAATGAACAGAAAATCTTTGTGTACACCCCCCCCAAATGGTGGTAGTAATATTAGTATCTTTCAAAAAAAAAAAAAAAAAAAAAAAAAAAATAAAAAAAAAAAAATAAAAAAAAAATGCATGCATGCAGGCTTAAAGCGTCTATGCTAAAAGCGTCTATGTCCAAGCTAACAATAAAAACACATGCCAACTGCAACAGAATCAAGGACACTTTGACATGCATCAGCCAGAAACAATTCATAGACTATCACATTACTCAATGCAGTGAATGACCAAAACAATTCCTGACATAATCAACACACACACATTATTTTCAAAGTCATTCACAGCTTCTGTCAAAGTGAACTGGCTACACTACAGTGCTGTAACAACATACATGACCGCAAGGGACCATCCAAAGAAAATCCACACTCTCCCCTTAGATCACAAGTCTCACAAGCCATCTCTTGAGTAATCCTATAAAAATGATGAATACAATGCACACAAAACCAAGGACAGGCACAGTTTCATGTACACAGAACAACTAATCCATATCCTCTTAACAAACGCAAAATCATGATGTACATCCCAGTGTGTCAATCCTGTCAGTGAAAAAACATGATGTAAATAACACACACTGGGGGGAAAACACATGCATACAGAGCAGAACAAAAAACTGTGGAAAAACACATGCATACAGAGCAAAAACTGGGAAAAACACATGCAAGCAGAAAAAAACTGTGGAAAAACACATGCATACAGAGCAAAAAAACTGTGGAAAAACACATGCATACAGAGCAGAAGAACAAAAACTGTGGAAAAAACACATGCATACAGAGCAGAAGAACAAAACTGTGGAAAAAACATACACACACAGTGGAAGTGGAAGTACAAATAAGAGGAAAATCACATACACACAGAGCAAGTATGTACACATACACACAGAGCATATGTACAAAAAAACGTTGAGAACCCATCCATACAGAGCAGAAGTGTCATTTTCAGAGCTTACAGTGAAAATGCATGCCACTCTGAAACAGAATGAATGACACTTTTTTATGCAGGGACTAAAAACAATTCATGTGACTTTCACTTTACACATGCAGTGAATTATGAAAACAATTCATGATATGATCAATGCAAACAACTGCTACCAAAGTCATTATCAGCTTCTGTCTAAGAAAGAAGAACTTCTACACTACAGTACTATGACAAAACACATGATCCGCATGTCATCTTCTGAAAAACTTTAAACATCTTCTGCTCTTTCACACACACACACACACACACACTCCTTACCCCTAAACACAAGGCAGTAAAAAAGAAGAGGTGCCCATTCTTTGTAAAACTGGATCCAGCTTTCACAAAATGACACTGGCTTGGATGAGGTTTGGTGCTGCATCATAATCAGTCGTGGGCAGATTCTCATCATCACTGTAAAAAAAAAACAAGAAAAAAAATTACCTGTCACTTAAAATAGCAAACATCAAGCAGAGCTCTTTAAAAAAAAAAAAAAAAAAAAAAAAAAAAAAGAAAATTCCAACCTGTATCTTTGTCTAACCTCTGTCTTTAGGTCAGAACTCTAACAAGCTATTCCTTGAGCAATTGTATAATGAATGATAATACAGAGCACATCAAACACAAAACTTAGGGCATGCACAACAAAATTGTCCATAATATTCTTTGAGTATAGCTCAGTGTTTGTTAATGAAATCTTTACACACCAAACAATTTCAATATAGCTGTATGTAAAATGAACTTTTTGTGAATAATAAAGTTGGGGAAAGGCATGCATATATTAAGAAACAGAGTTAGTGACAGTGCTCATTACAAACAAGAATGCCAACCTGTTACAGAATGCCTGCAATGAATGTAAACAATTCATGACACAATCAATACACATGATGTCATCCAAAGCTTTTATCAAAGTTTAAAAGTTTTCTGCACACACACACACACACACACACACACACACACACACACACACACACGCACACACCCTACCTTCTTGTAAAACTGAAAACGCTTTTAGAAGTTCCTGCCCAGACAAGGTCTGCTTTTGCATCCATACGAAGATCAGCAGCTTCACTGAAAAAAAAAAAAAAAAAGAAAAAAAATTATCATTTTGTTTTAAACAGCTAACATCAAGCAGAACTCTCTTCAAATAATTCTATTAGGACCACACCTACAGTAAGAAAATCCAGACTGTATTTTTTTTTTCAGGTCGCACATGCCATCCTCTGAATAATCATATATGATAATGATGGATACAATACACACTAAAACACAAAGCTTTGACATGCACAGTTTCATCTGTACAAAAATATACAGTGTATAACTCAGAACAAACAGAAAATCTGTGTGTACACCCCCATGTTTCAATACTGTTAGTAATAATTAGTATCTTTCAAAAAAAAAAAAAAAAAAAAAGACCTTGGGGGGAAAAGCATGCATGCAGGCTGAAAGAGTCTTTGTCAAAGCTAACAAGAAAAACACATGCCAGCCTGCAAATCAGAACAAAGGCACACCAGGAACAATTATAAGCTATCAACAGATCAAGGACACAGCATCAGCCAGGAACAATTCATAAGACTATCAACAGATTCAAGGACACTTTTACATGCATCAGCAGAAAACAGACTTCATAAGACCATCACATTACTCAATGCAGTGAATGACAAAAACAATTCAATGCACATGAATGACAAAAACAATTCATGACATAATCAACACACAATTATTTTTTCAAGCCATTCACAGCTTCTGTCAAAGTGAAGAACTGGCTACACTAGAGTGCTTTCACAACCATATATGACCCCAAGGGACCATATCAGGGCTGTCGCCTCCTCAGTCAATTCCCTACACACACATAGATAAACACACACACACACACACACACACACACACACACACAAAAAATAACAGAGATGTTCTTGAACACAAAAAGACCGCACACACGCAAGGTATTTACTACACATTCACACACATACACACTAGGAGATACTCACCAACATCCGTTGCCTTAACTGTTTCACCTTTTCATCTGTTTTGATGGAGTATCATGTCGCTTACAGCTAAGCCGACCGTGAGGGCCCACACTAGGGCTATTATCTTGTCAAAGCTCAGCAAAGCTGTTAAAACAAAGCCAACACAAACACACATGTAACTTAATAAAACAGATTTCCTAAACCATGCTAAAATACTTTCACTCTTTTCTTATATAATCTCAATGAAAACACAAATCTCTTTCAGGAAATGAAAATCAGATCAGGTGGAATATCTCTGAACAGTGTTTTCACAGAGTCTGCAATAAAGCATGGTGTTGCACCATTGAAACAATGTGGAATTGTTTCTATTATCAATTCTTTACCATCAAAAGCATTCTACAATGTACCCTCAACACAAACAAGGTCATTCTCCCAGTAAGGTTGGTCATTTCTTTCATGTAATGACAAGTGAGATTTGTGACCTTGAAGCTAGACTGGACTGGACTGGGCCTAGCCTAAATGCTCTATTCAATCAATAACAACTATTTTGCTGTGAGACACTTACACATCCTGCTGTCCTCATCATCTTTGTACTGCAACATCTTGGCCTGCCTGGATGTCCACTCTGCAAACGCAGTTTTAAATTTGAATTCAACTGCTACCTGAAACAAATGCAAAACTGTGCACACACACACAAAGGGACCGTGCTACTTACCAGCAGAAGATCCAAGTCTAACAATGGCTGTCACTCCTGATGTCCTGGAAAACCCTCCGTTCAGCTGGCCCCCCCCGACCTGGGGTAGTCTTCCTCACCTGCAATGATTCAGCATACACACTGTGTGATTTAGGAACTACTGATGACTTTCTGAATTTTACATGCAGTACATTACACCTTGAACACTAACTCTCCCACACAAGTATCAGTCAGTTTCCCATTTACAAGCAGAACTGTTCAACACCTACCAGGCTCTTCAGTGTGGTTTGAGCGGATTCTTCAAGAGACCTCTTCATTAGAAGAATGTATTCATTCTAAATTCAGGAATCACTGAATCACACATGATGAGTTAATATGCATGCCCCAAACATTACTGCCTCTGTAAATAACACTCACTCACACACATACATGCATCTCTCCCTGTCCCTGTGTAGTCATTTTGAGATGCCTGCATACAAAACACAACTAAGAGACATCCAACAATAATATTATCCCTATACACAACACACACACACACACACACACACACACACACACACACACACACACAGAAACACACCTCGCCACATCTCTGTCCCTCCAAATGGTTCAGTGTCTTCAGCAGTCTTGAGGAACCTGCACAGACAAAATAATGAGTTAAAAGTATAGGCCCTCAACAATGTTGCCCTTGTGACTATCACACACTGGCTCACAACCACAATCCCATTCCCAACACCTCTCCCCTCCCCTTCCCTCCCATCCTCCCCCCCCTGTCTACTCCCCCCTCCCCCCCCCCCCCCCCCCCCCCCCCCCCCCCCCACACATTCTTCCCACTCACCAACACACACAGACACACAGTCATCTTGTATTTGGCTCTCCTCTCAGTCCAATGTTTGTAGTTATCTCGAGACACCTTCCTAGATAACAAAATTAAGTCAGCATAAACTTCCAATGATAATTTCATCCCTGTAAACAACATACACATACAGACACACACACAGATACACATCTCACCTCCTTTCAGGTCCTCCAAATGGTTCAATGTCTTCTTCAGCAGTCTTGAGACATCTGCACACAGAAAAACAGTATATGCCCCAAACACTGTTGCCCTTGCAAATAACATACTCACACACACCTCCACCTTCCTCCCCTCCCCCCCCCCCCCCCCCCCCCCCCCCCCCCCCCCTGTGGCTCCCTCCCCACCCCTCCACTCTCCCTCCTTCCTTCCAGCCTTCTTCCCCCCCCTCTCTGTCCTTCCAAGCTGTTTTGTTAAAAACTGAACACCTTTGATTGCCGTCAGCCATTTTATCTGAAACATAATTGCACAGTAACACACACACACACACACACACACACACACACACATCCCTGGTCACACAAATTCACATACTTGCACCTTATTATCTCTACACTCCTCCACTTCTTCCTTCCCTATTCTCCAAATTCCCCCTCTATCCAGTCTCAACTCACAAGTCATCAACAAATCTTTTTCTTTTTTTTTTAATTCACACAACCCCTTTAAAATACATCTTCTAAAAACATACCAGAACCTTTTGTAAAATCTTTCTTCAGTTAATTTCTTAAAAAAAAAAAATGATGAAAAGAAACACAGTATTTCATTATCTGAAAAGGCAAAAGTTTAATATTGCTTGTTTTTCAGGTAGCTCACATAACTGAAAATGGTGCATCAATGTGAGAGAAATAGTGGGGTGGCATAATCTTTTATAATGTGGGCACAAACAGGAGTCAAGGAGAAATCATTTTAATTTCTAAACACTTTTCAGGAGAAAGTACACTTGGAGTTAGTGGTTGAAAGAATGTTAAAGATAGTAGTAGAAAATGACTATTAAAAATTCAAACTTGTAAATGTTTATGCCCCCAACAACACCAAGGTCAAGTTAATGCTTTTTATGAAATTGCAAGAAGTGTTTAACACATTCGGTAAGCAAAACTTAATGGTTTTTTGTGATTTCAACTGTGTTGTGAACAATGAAATGGATATCATATCAGGTTTATTCCACAGCGAGGCAGAAGTGAAACAATTTAATAATATAATCAAAAACTTAACACTTTCTGACGTGTGGAGAACATTTCATACTGATAAGAAAGAATTTTCGTTGTGCAGAACCAACCGTTTGTTGCTCGCTGATTAGACTATTGTTTTCTTTCAGAAGAAATCCAAACTCACTGTGTTTCATGTGGACTGCTAACCGTTGCCCTTTCTGATCATCTCTCTCAGAAACGCATCCATTAGTGGATGAAACTCGACTGTGTGGTCCCAGTCTTCCCAACTGAGTCTGCAGCAAACTCAACTCTGGGTAGGAGCCGGTCGGGGCAGAAAAAAAAACCACATGATTCTGATGGGATTCGAACCCACGACCTCCCAGCCGGGAGTCCGCGACGCTAACCACTTCCCCATGGTGGCTGGTCTGCACTGCATTTCCCTCCACCCACCCCCAGTTACCACCATCACATACTCAGAAACTAACAGAATAAACATGGGAAAGTGTGTATGTGTGTGTGAGACAGAGCTTAGGAAACTTCACTGTACCTGAACAAATTGAGTCCGGTATACCAGTTGTCCATGTAGAGGTGATATCCTTGCTCCAGAAGAGGACCCATCATGTACACTACAATCTTTTCGGACATCGGTCAATCGCAGGCGTCTTCTGGGATCAGGTGTTGATGTTGAAGGCCAGGTCCTGGGCACCTAAAATAAATTGTAATTGTGCATGTAAATAAATCATATGAATATGTGTAATTGTGCACTGGTCAGTGAAGACTGTGAAGACTGAATGTGTGTGTGTGTGTGTGTGTGTGTGTGTGTGTGTGTGTGTGTGTGTGTGTGTGTGTGTGTGCATCACTGTGTGTGTGCATGAGAGACTGACTGGGATTTTTTGTGTGTTTTTTTTTGTTGTTTGGGGGGGGGGGAATTGAATTTTGAATGGAGGTGTCAAAAAATTCAGAAAGCAAATAAATAGCATTAGAGAAAAGGGAATATTGAAAAAAAGGAAAATGTTTGTAAACTGAATACATGTGGAACTGATACATGAATCCAGAGTCTTCACATTGGTGAACAAATTTCACAAGACATACGCTATGTGTGGATATGTGTGTGGATATGTGTGTGTGTGTGTGTGTGTGTGTGTGTGTGTGTGTGTGTGTGTGTGTGTGTGTGTGTGTGTGTGTGTGTGTGTGTGTGTGTGTGTGTGTGTGTGTTCTTAGTGATTTTGTGTGCATGTATGTGCATGCATATATGTGTGTGTGTGTACATATACATATTTATGTATGTATACATCATGTGTGTATGCGTGTGTGAGAGAGAGAGAGAGAGAGAGAGAGAGAGAGAGAGAGAGAGAGAGAGAGAGAGAGAGAGAGATTTTATACATTTTTTTTTAACTGACATAAAAGAAGAAAAAAAAGTTCACTAGATATAGAATGGAGAGATGAAAAACAGCACAACGCAAATATACAGCAGAAGAGAAGGGGGAATATTGAAAAAAAATGAAGAATGCACATATCTGAATATATGTGGAATCGGTAGGTATACCCCTGAGTCTTCACAGAGGTGAAAAATCTTTTCACCAAACCTGGCTCTCTTCAGGGGGGGATGTATTGCCTGAAGAAGCACACCTTTCCACAGTAGTAGGGACTCATCAATTGCAAGATGATGACCAGGCTTGTATACCAACAGGAACTTCTGTTGAAGTTTTTCGATCAGAGGCCGTACCTTGTAGAGTCGATCTCTGTTGGGGTCAGTGCGAGGTGGTTCAGCTGCATTGTGTTCAGATGGAACATTCTCAATAACAGTTGATACCTGTTTCTGGGTATCACAGCACTGAACACAGGTGAGGAAAAACAAAATGTTCTGTGACCAGTACAGGTGCAGAGCAGGCTTTTTTTCAAGACCGGTCAGCAGAGTCAAGCCTAAAAGTTTTTCCCTCTCCACTGAAGTTGTCTCATTGGCCTTCCATTTGCCAGCCCTGCATACTTCTTCTTCAATCCTCCATCCTCCTCTCTGCTTCCATCAGTGTTTGGTGAGCATACAAATTTGTCTGCTCAACCATCACATCCAAAAGCTCTTGAGTAAGCAAAAGTCTGAAGTCCCATTGGCTTAAGTTTTTGCCAGTTGGAACTTTAATCCCGGGTTTCCACTAAATGGCAGTGTTGCTGGGCAGTAAAAATTTGGTGGTGAAAAAATCCCTTGGAACTTAGCTGTCCCAGTTCGAGTTGCAGCTGCTTCTCTGCCACGCCCCCCCTCAACACACCCCCTCTCCCTCTTCAACGCTTGCCGTGAACCCCCCTCCTCACTTCAGTCCTTCTCTTTCGCCCTGCACTGACCGAGGCAAATCCTCCTCCTCTTCACTTGTGTCAGTTTCAAGCTGCGGAGAAGCACACACGCTGGCTGACTCACTCAGCATACTGATGCTTGTGTCTGGGTCGAGAGACAAACTTGTCTCATCAACGATGAAATGTTGCCTGCATGTACCAAATCATCATCACTTTCCCATGCATCGAGCGAACTGACTGACTCAAGATCCAAATTGCCCTCCTCTAGAATGATATTCGCTGCTTCAAGAGCAAAAAAGGTTTTCCAGTCGATTGTAGGCCGCTCGGTCCAGGTGTTGCGTCGTCTGCCATTGTTGTGAGCGACATCTACTCAGAGCGAGCTGAGGGGTCTTCTTCACTTTCAATGGACTGCGCACACAGTATGTGTACACGTCATGAGGCATAATTTGACTGGCTACTGGATGGATCCTAAACCTTCATCATACACCAAATAAGTCGGTGAAATCACTAGGGTTTTCCAGCTAAAAATGGCGAAAGGTCACTAACTGAAATTTCGGTCGCTGGCACTGAAGCGGAAGTATTTTATCGGCGGCGGAAATATCGGTCACCAGCACTCAACAGGTTAAAGTCGCAGATACTAGAAAAAGAAAAGGAATTAACTCTCAGCCCTGAGAACAATGCTACACAAAGCAAATGCTTCATTTTGAAACGGCAGCTAGAATGACTGCAGACTGGGAACGTGAAAGGTGCTCAGATGCCAGCAAGGACCAAGTGACTGACTGAAGATGGTGAGCACAATACTAAATGTTTTTACAATTTAGAAAAAGCAAGAGGCAAGAAAAAGATGATAACAAGATGATGTAAAAACAACCTGGTGAAACAGTAACAGGCCAGAAGGGAATACTGGAACAACAGGTATCATTCTTCACAGCATTATGCAATCAGACCACAGTGGCACATGATGTCAGGGAGGAAACAAAATTTATTTTTACACAATGAAAATGTTCTATGACTCAATGAAGAGGAAGCTGCATCTTGTGAGGGAGTGATTACACTAACAGAAATGACCAATGCCTTAAAACATATGAGCAATGGCTCCGCCCCTGGCAGTGATGGATTGACCACGATATGACCAGATCACTGGAAATATCAACTTCTTTTCAGGAAATATCTGGTCTCAAATTAAATAAGTTAAAACGAGTAGAAATGGGAAGACAGAGAAAAGAACAAAACTGGCCATTCACTACAGTACAGAAAAACAAGTTCTTGGCATTTTTTTTGACCAAAAAAAAAAAATAGCAAGAAATATATAGAAGATAACTGGAAAGATAAAAACTGAACGAATTCAAGAATCAATTAAAAAAAAAAAAAAAAAAAAAAAAAAAAAAAAAAAAAAGTGGCAAAAGAGGGGTCTCAGTATCCAGGGTAAGGTCATTGTGATAAAACCCTTTTTGATCGGCCAGTTGGTCTATGTTATGCAATCTGCTGGCATCCCAAAAATGGTCTTAAATAAAATGAACACAATGTTGTATAAATTTCTGTGGCAGAAAATGGTCTTAAAAAAAATGAAACACAATGTTGTATAAATTTCTGTGGCAGAAAAGGTTTGGCAACAGAAAAGCATCTGAAAAGGTTAAAAAAGACCAATGGAATCTGATATTGATGATGGATGATGCATGATCAACATAATTCAATTCCAGAAACATTTGTGTTTGCAGTGGATTGGGAAACTGTAGAACAGTGAAGTTCATGAAAACTGAAGTTCATACCCATGTGGCATTTCCAAAAGATTGCCTGTGGATCTGGTGTTTTTCATTTAAATGCTAGGTCCAAAGAAATGAAAGTCCTGATAGGATAAACAATGAGTTCTGGAGAAACCTTTTGGTAACCTATCTCAACAGCAAAACTGTTACAGGGCCTAATGAAATCAACTGTAATAATTTTCATTCTCAGCTCCTGCTCAACAATTCTATGATTAAGAACAAAAAGAAAGTTATTTTCTTTCAAAACTGGAAAAAAAAAAATGTATCGATCAAATGAAAAACATCATCCATTACAATGAAAAGAGACTGTTGTCTCTGGAAGAAGTACAAAATATAATCAGTTTAAACAAAAAGCAAACATTCTGTTTGAGTATAACACTCTTGTCAACTCAATCCCTCAAGAGTGGGTGCAGTGGATAGAGAGCGGTGAACCTGAAACATCCCACTCCCTGTGATGCAAAGGACTTTGATTTAAAACCAAAAAGTATTAAACAGCATTTATTAAGGAAGATTTTTGACATAGAAAATTTGGATATGAATTAGACAAATCAGCATAGTCCATAGCTAAAGAAGCTACCAAAAACACAAAGATTTCCTACACTGCAAACTCAAACTAACAGATGTTAGATACTTATCTTGGTTACATATGCATTCATTATGGATAAACTTTATTCTCTTTGCTTGTTTGTTTGCTTGCTTGTTTTGTCCTATTACTGCTATGGTTTAAGTATATGGTGACATAACTATGCATATGAGTTTTATATGCTTGTCGCTCTCGTTGTCTCTGTAAAAACATTTCTCCCTCTCTCTCTCTATTCCTCATACACACACACACACACACACACACACACACACACACACACTTACTCACACACTGTATCTCCCCAACCCTCTCTCTGTCTGTCTGTCACTCTCTGTCTGCCTGCCTGTCTGTCTGTCCCCCCCCCCCCCCCCCCCCCCCCTCTCTATCTTTCTCCCTCCCTTTCTATCTGTGTCTCCTTTTATTATCCACAAGTCTGTTGCACTATACTGCAG
>JADBJO010009517.1:18195-37014 GCA_016801955.1 Conus betulinus | reverse complement strand
TGTTTTCTTTTCATTTTTTTTTAACATCAGAAGAGTGTGTGTATATGTGGGCAGGGGTTACTGCCCCCTGTGTTGCTCGCAGTTTTTGTTAGATTGGCAGCCAGCCTTCAACTTGCATTTATGCGAGTGCGATGATGCGAGATTTATACTTAGTTTATTGTTTCTTGTCCACTAGAAAGGCGATGTCATATTTGATTTTTTGTGTTGAGAAAAAAAAGTTTCCTATGTTAATTAGGAAGTTCTGGAAGTGTTGTCTTAATGTCATCTCTGTGTCAGTTTGTGTGTAGTTTATAAAAAAAAAAAAAAAAAAAAAAAAAAAACTAAAGAGAATCTAGAAAAATTTTTAAAAACTTACAAAATATAAAAATGAAGAAAAAAAAAAAAATGACAAATAAGGAAAAAAAAAAAAAAAGTTCCTGTATTGATAGAAAGTTTTTGAAAGTGTTGTCTTCTTCATGTCCGTGTCATTGTGTGTAGTTTATAAAAACAAAAAAAAAAAAAAAAAAAAAAAATCTAAAGAGAATTTAAAAAAACAAAACAAAAACTTATAAAATGTAAAAAATGAAAAAAAAAAATAAAACATTGAAAAATTGAAAAAAAAAAAAAAAAAAAAAAAAAAAAAAATGGTTGCTTGTTAACACACTTTTTTTCTGGTGGTGAGGTAGGAAGACTTTTCGTCTTACCAGTACCCAGATCGCACATGCAGCTTACTAAAGTACCTTGCTGCTGCCATTTGGAGAGGGCCTCATTGAGTGCAGGCACTGGATGGTATGAATGCTCTCCTGCTTGATGCAAAGCTCATGTGTCCAGGCAGATTCTGAGCTTACTGTTGCGTTTATCAGTTGTGACCAGAGAATGCATCCAGTCTGTAGGCTGATGACTTTGAAGTGTGGCTTTGGAAATGACTTCACTTTCTTCGGTCTTTCACAGCACCACTGGGGTATCACCCACTAGATACTAGATTTTGAAGGAGCTGGGACGGAAGGAAGGAGGGAGGGAAAGGTTAGGGATAGACAGGTGAAGGTATGGGGAGTTTCTGCAGTTTGCAGAAAAAAAAAGGTTGTGTATGTGTGTGTCGGAGGGCATGGGAAGGCTGGGGGGGGGGGGGGGGGGGGGGGGGGGGGGGGGGGGGGCATGGGAGACAAGATGATGTGTTTATAATGGTGAAAACATCATTGTGTGTTCTCAGTGGTAATCGCCATGTTGCTATCACAGCACAGCTGGAGAGTCAGGCAGT
Organism: Conus betulinus; assembly: GCA_016801955.1. Classification (NCBI taxonomy): domain Eukaryota; kingdom Metazoa; phylum Mollusca; class Gastropoda; order Neogastropoda; family Conidae; genus Conus; species Conus betulinus. The sequence goes on along the minus strand of JADBJO010009517.1, from coordinate 35,777 downwards.
TAAGACAGCTCAGTGAGAGTACTCTGTGCACAGCATAGCTGAGGAATCAAGCAATTAGGAGAGCCCAGTGAGAGTACTCTGTGCACAGCACAGCTGAGGAATCAGGCAAGTAGGAGAGCCCAGTGAGAGTACTTTGTGCACAGCACAGCAGCTGAAGAATCAGGCAATTAGGAGAGCCCAGTGAGAGTACTCTGTGTGCACAGCACAGCTGAAGAATCGGGCAATGAGAGAGGGCTTAGTGAGAATACTCTGTGCACAGCACAGCTGAAGAACCAGGCAGTATAGAGAGCCCTGTGAGAGTACTCTGTGCACAGCACAGCTGAAGAATCAGGCAATTAGGAGAGCCAAGTGAGAGTACTCTGTGCACAGCACAGCTGAAGAATCAGGCAGTATATAGAGCCCTGTGAGAGTACTCTGTGCACAGCACAGCTGAAGAATCATACAGTATATAGAGCTCAGTGAGAGTACTCTGTGCACAGCACAGCTGAAGAATCAGCAATTAGGAGAGCCCTTGAGAGTACTCTGTGCACAGCACAGCTGAGGAATCAGGCAGTATAGAGAGCCCCACTAGAGAGTACTCTGTGCACAGCACAGCTGAAGAATCAGGCAATTAGGAGAGCCCAGTGAGAGTACTCTGTGCACAGCACAGCTGAAGAATCAGGCAGTATAGAGAGCCCAGTGAGAGTACTCTGTGCACAGCATAGCTGAAGAATCAGCAGTATAGAGAGCCCAGTGAGAGTACTCTGTGCACAGCACAGCTGAAGAATCAGGCAGTATAGAGAGCCCTGTGAGAGTACTCTGTGCACAGCACAGCTGAAGAATCAGGCAGTATAGAGAGCCCCTGTGAGGTACTCTGTGCACAGCACAGCTGAAGAATCAGGCAATTAGAGAGAGCCCAGTGAGAGTACTCTGTACACAGCACAGCTGAAGAATCAGGCAGTATAGAGAGCCCTGTGGGAGTACTCTGTGCACACTTGTGCATGTGTGTGTGTGTGTGTGTGTGTGTGTGTGTGTGTGTGTGTGTGATTTGTGTTTCTTACAATTCAGATAAAAAGGCTGACAGCAGTTGAAGTTCTTTAATTTCAACAACACAGCATGGAAGAACAGGGGGAGGGCAAGGAGGGATGGGGGAATGGGGGTGGGGTGGGGGAGACTGGGGTGGGATGTGGGGGGGGGGGGGGGGGGAGCCTGGGGGGGGGGGGGGGGGGTGGGGGTGGGGGGGGGGGGGGGGGTGGGGTGGGGGGGTGGGGTGGGGAAGGCAGGGAGGGGAGGGGGGGGGGGGGGGGGGGGGGGGTGTGTGTGTGTGAGTGTGTTATTCACAGGGGCAACATTGTTGGGGACATATACTAACTCATTCTGTTTTCTGTGCAGGTGTTGCAAGACTGCTGAGGACGAGGATCTAGGACTATTTGGAGGGCCGGTGATGAGATGAGGTAGGTGTGTGTGTGTGTGTGTGTGTGTGTGTGTGTGTGTGTGTGTGTGCCTATCCCTACGGAAATTCTGTATTTTCTATGGCAATTAACAAAAAAAAAAAGTAGCTACGGCAATTACGGAAATTTATTTTTCATTACAGTAAAAAAGATTTTTTCAACAAAATTTACTTGAAACAATCGCGAGTTGAAGCAGACGATACTTTTTCAAAGCAGAAGCAGAACACCGAATGGTATAAGGGACGTAAAGCCCTGTCTTCATCAAGCAGACGAGTAGCGTATGTCTCCAACGGCTTCTGCTATAGAGGGACGTTAACTCAGTTATTCAAGCAAACGATGCTTTTGAAAGCGGAAGTACTAAACCGGATATCGCAATAATTGATTGAAGTTTTGAGAAACATGACTTCTGATACAAAGAGAAAGCAATGGATGTGCCAACTGGTGATGCCAATGAACCAGCATCAAAAAACAGTGGCAAATTTCCGTCATTGTGGCAAATTAGACTCTAAATTAGACTTCAAAAAAAGCAAAGTGCGTGATTTGTGACAGTGCATTTTCTGTAATTAAAACATTGCGGTGAAGTTTTGTCTTACTCTGTGCATAGGTTGAGCTGATTATGACACCCTGACCAGCTCTTTCCACAAACTGTTTCAAAAGAAAAAATGAATGCTACTGATTTTGAGTTTGTGCTACTGAAATTTGAAATAGTGCTACTGAAATTCTTTTTTAGGGGTAGGCACATGTGTGTGTGTGTGTGTGTGTGTGTGTGTGTGTGTGTGTGTTATTTTACAGAGATAACATTTATTGTTGGGTTTCTGCATTACCTTTGTTGTTTATGTTGTCTCAGGATGACAACAGACAGTAGACAGAGGAGAGCTGAATGTGAGATGAGTGTGTGCATGTGTCTTTGTTTTCGAGGTAGAGAAGGATAGAAGTGGATGGGGAGACCGAGGTGTTAGGGAAGAGGGGAAAGGGGAGGCAAGGGAGGGGTTTTGGGGGGGGGGGGGGGGGGGGGGGGGGAGGGGGGGGAGAGAAGGGAAGAAGAAGAAGGGAAGGGTGACAGGGAGGGGGAAGGTGTGTGTGTGTGTGTGTGTGTGTGTGTGTGTGTGTGTGTGTGTGTTTGACAGGGGCAACATTTAGGGGGCATATACTAACTCGGTGTGTTTTTTCTGTGCAGATGTTGCAGGACTGCTGAAGAAGACAATGGACCACTTGAAGGTTGGAGATGAGGTGATGGGTGTGTGTATGTGTGTGTATGAATGCATGTGTGTGTGTGTGTATGCGCATATGTGTGTGTTTTGTGGTATTACAGGGATAACATTATCGTTGGATTTCTCTGTTGATTGTGTTTTCTGTGCAGGTATCTCAAGACGACTGCAGGCATTGGACAGAGAGAGTCCAACCAAGTGCGGGCATTAAAAGGCGACCTCCACCGCCTCCAAAATCCAAGCCGTCTGCACCTGCAGGCAAGTCTGTCTGCGGGTCTGATGAACAAAGGGTCTGGTGAACGAAACAAAGCTGTCCATCTTCAAAGCAAATTTTGGATCACCTAAGGCGGTAATTTATTATATTTTTTTTTTCTTTTTTTTTTCCTACGGCCGAAATCCACCTCTTCATTTTTTGGCACTTTACACTGTCCTCTTCATCTGCCAAAAAAAAAAAAAAAAGCAGAAGAAAAAAAAAAACACTATTTCCACAACTAGCTTTTAGTAGGCTGTCTTTTTATGACCACTGTCTTTTTCTTCTTTTTTTTTTTTTTTTTTTTTTTTCATAAGCCGATCTCTCACACACACCATGCATAGTCTGTCTGTTCTCTCTACAAATGGACATATTTTTGCTGATTTTAATGTTTTGCTGTTTGATACAAAGTGTCTGGGTTTGTACATGTTCTAAAGTGTGGTATACTGACACTCTCTCTCATAATGTGCTGCATATCCTACAAAGAGAACAAAATGAAACAAAAAAAGACTGTTAATTTCTTCCTTTTCTTTCAGTTCCCCCCCCCCCCCCCCCCCCCCCCCCCCCCAAGTCATTTTCATACATGTCGCCTGACATTTTTTTTCGAATTGGTAAACTGAGTAGGTTTCTATATATGACGAGGTATGTAAGTACTAGAACATACACTGCAGTATAGTGCAACAGACTTGTGGATAATAAAAGGAGACACAGATAGAAAGGGAGGGAGAGAAAGATAGGGGGGGGGGGGGGGGGGGGGGGGGGGGGGGGGGGACAGACAGACAGACACAGGCAGACAGAGAGTGACAACAGACAGAGAGGGTTGGGGAGATACAGTGTGTGTAAGTGTGTGTGTGTGTGTGTGTGTGTGTGTGTGTGTGTGTGTGTGTGTGAGGAATAGAGAGAGAGAGAGGAGAGGGAGAATGTTTACAGAGACAACGAGAGCGACAAGCATATAAAACTCATATGCATAGTTATGTCACCATATACTTAAACCATAGCAGTAATAGGACAAACAAGCAAGCAAACAAACAAACAAAAGAGAATAAAAAAGTATCCATAATGAATGCATATGTAACCAAGATAAGTATCTAACATCTGTTAGTTTGAGTTTGCAGTGTAGGAAATCTTGTGTATTTTGGTAGCTTCTTTAGCTATGGACTATGCTGATTTGTCTAATTCATATCCAAATTTTCTATGTCAAAAATCTTCCTTAATAAATGCTGTTTAATACTTTTTGGTTTTAAATCAAAGTCCTTTGCATCACAAGGGAGTGGGGGTGTTTCAGGTTCACCGCGCTCTATCCACTGCACCCACTCTTGAGGGATTGAGTTGACAAGAGTGTTATACTCAAACAGATGTTTGCTTTGTTTAAACTGATTATATTTTGTACTTCTTCCAGAGAAAACAGTCTCTTTTTCATTGTATGGATGATGTTTTTTTTTTGATCGATACATTTTTTTTTTTTTTTTTTCCAGTTTTGAAAGAAAATAACTTTCTTTTTGTTCTTCTTAATCATAGATTGTTGAGCAGGAGCTGAGAATGGAAAATTATTACAGTTGATTTCATTAGGCCCTGTAACAGTGTTGCTGTTGAGATAGGTTACCAAAAGGTTTCTCCAGAACTCATTGTTTATCCTATCAAGGACTTTCATTTCTTTGGACCTAGCATTTAAATGAAAACACCAGATCCACAGGCAATCTTTTGAAAATGCCACATGGGTATGAACTTCAGTTTTCATGAACTTCACTGTTCTACAGTTTCCCAATCCACTGCAAACACAAATGTTTCTGGAATTGAATTATGTTGATCATGCTTCCATCATCAATATCAGATTCCATTGTTGGTCTTTTAACCTTTTCAGATGCTTTTCTGTTGCCAAACCTTTTATGCCACAGAAATTTATACAACATTGTGTTCATTTTATTTAAGACCATTTTCTGCCACAGAAATTTATACAACATTGTGTTCATTTTTTAAGACCATTTTTGGGATGCCAGCAGATTGCATAACATAGACCAACTGGCCGATCAAAAAGGTTTTTATCACAATGACCTTACCCTGGATACTGAGACCCCTCTTTTGCCACTTTTTTTTTTTTTTTTTTTTTTTTTTTTTTTTTTTTCTTTAATTCGTTCAGTTCAGTTTTATCTTTCCAGTTATCTTCTATATTTCTTGCTATTTTTTTTTTTTTTTTTGTTTTCAAAATAAATGCAAGAACTTGTTTTTCTGTACTGTAGTGAATGGCCAGTTTTGTTCTTTTCTCTGTCTGTCTTCCCATTTCTACTGCCTTCGTTTTAACTTATTTAATTTGAGACCAGATATTTCCTGAAAAGAAGTTGATATTTCCAGTGATCTGGTCATATCGTGGTCAGTCCATCACTGCCAGGGGGGCGGAGCCATTGCTCATATGTTTTAAGGCATTGGTCATTTTCTGTTAGTGTAATCACTCCCTCACAAGATGCAGCTTCCTCTTCATTGAGTCATAGAACATTTTCATTATGTAAAAATAAATTTGTTTCCTCCCCCTGACATCATGTGCCACTGTGGTCTGATTGCATAATGCTGTGAAAAATGATACCTGTTGTTCCAGTATTCCCTTCTGGCCTGTTACTGTTTCACCAGGTTGTTTACATCATCTTGTTATCATCTTTTTCTTGCCTCTTGCTTTTTTTCTAAATTGTAAAAACATTAGTATTGTGCTCACCATCTTCAGTCCACTTGGTCCTTGCTGGCATCTGAGCACCTTTCACGTTTCCCAGTCTGCAGTCATTCTAGCTGCCGTTTCAAAATGAAGCATTTGCTTGTGTGCATTGTTCTCAGGGCTGAGAGTTAATTCCTTTTCTTTTTCTAGTATCTGTGACTTTAACCTGTTGAGTGCTGGTGACCGATATTTCCGCCGATAAAATACTTCCGCTTCCGCTTCAGTGCCAGCGACCGAAATTTCAGTTAGTGACCTTTCGCCATTTTTAGCTGGAAAACCCTAGCAATTTCACCGACTTATTTGGTGTATGATGAAGGTTTAGGATCCCATCCAGTAGCCAGTCAAATTATGCCTCATGACGTGTACACATACTGTGTGCGCAGTCCATTGAAAGTGAAGACCCCCTCAGCTCTGAGTAGATGTCACTCACCAACAATGGCAGACGACGCAACACCTGGACCGAGCAGCCTACAATCGACTGGAAAACCTTTTTTTTTGCTCTTGAAGCAGCGAATATATCATTCTAGAGGAGGGCAATTTGGATCTTGAGTCAGTCAGTTTGCTCGATGCATGGGAAAGTGATGATGATTTGGTACATGCAGGCAACATTTCATCGTTGATGAGACAAGTTTGTCTCGACCCAGACACAAGCATCAGTATGCTGAGTGAGTCAGCCAGCGTGTGTGCTTCTCCGCAGCTTGAAACTGACACAAGTGAAGAGGAGGAGGATTTGCCTTCGGTCAGTGCAGGGCGAAAGAGAAGGACTGAAGTGAGGAGGGGGGGGTTCACGGCAAGCGTTGAAGAGGGAGAGGGGGGTGTGTTGAGGGGGGGTGTGGCAGACAAGAAGCAGCTGCAACTCGAACTGGGACAGCTAAGTTCCAAGGGAATTTTTCACCACCAAATTTTTACTGCCCAGCAACACTGCCATTTAGTGGAAACCCGGGGATTAAGTTTCCAACTGGCAAAAACTTAAGCCAATGGACTACTTCAGACTTTTGCTTACTCAAGAGCTTTTGGATGTGATGGTTGAGCAGACAAATTTGTATGCTCACCAAACACTGATGGAAGCAGAGAGGAGAGATGGAGGATTGAAGAAGTATGCAGGGCTGGCCAAATGGAAGGCCAATGAGACAACTTCAGTGGAGAGGGAAAAACTTTTAGGCTTGACTGCTGACCGGTCTTGTGAAAAAAGCCTGCTCTGCACCTGTACTGGTCACAGAACATTTTTTTTCCTCACCTGTGTTCAGTGCTGTGATACCCAGAAACAGGTATCAACTGTTATTGAGAATGTTCCATCTGAACAACAAATGCAGCTGAACCACCTCGCACTGACCCCAACAGAGATCGACTCTACAAGGTACGGCCTCTGATCGAAAAACTTCAACAGAAGTTCCTGTTGGTATACAAGCCTGGTCATCATCTTGCAATTGATGAGTCCCTACTACTGTGGAAAGGTGCGCTTGTCTTCAGGCAATACATCCCCCTGAAGAGAGCCAGGTTTGGTGTCAAGATTTTTCACCTCTGTGAAGACTCAGGGGTATACCTACCGATTCCACATATATTCAGATATGTGCATTCTTCATTTTTTTTCAATATTCCCCCTTCTCTTCTGCTGTATATTTGCGTTGTGCTGTTTTTTTCATCTCTCCATTCTATATCTAGTGAAACTTTTCTTTCTTTTATGTCAGTTAAAAAAAAAAAATGTATAAAATCCTCTCTCTCTCTCTCTCTCTCTCTCTCTCTCTCTCTCTCTCTCTCTCTCTCACTCACACACGCATACACATGATGTATACATACATAAATATGTATATGTACACACACACATATATGCATGCACATTACACGCACACAAAATCACTAAGAACACACACACACACACACACACACACACACACACACACACACACACACACACACACACACACACACACACACACACACACACACACACACACACACACACATCCACACACATATCCACACATAGCGTATGTCTTGTGAAATTTGTTCACCAATGTGAAGACTCTGGATTCATGTATCAGTTCCACATGTATTCAGTTACAAACATTTTCCTTTTTTTCAATATTCCCTTTTCTCTAATGCTATTTATTTGCTTTCTGAATTTTTGACACCTCCATTCAAAATTCAATGCCCCCTCCCCCCAAACAACAAAAAAAAAACACAAAAAAAATCCCAGTCAGTCTCTCATGCACACACACAGTGATGCACACACACACACACACACACACACACACACACACACACACACACACACACACACACACACACACACACACACATTCAGTCTTCACTGACCAGTGCACAATTACACATATTCATATGATTTATTTACATGCACAATTACAATTTATTTTAGGTGCCCAGGACCTGGCCTTCAACATCAACAACCTGATCCCAGAAGACGCCTGCGCGATTGACCGATGTCCGAAAAGATTGTAGTGTACATGATGGGTCCTCTTCTGGAGCAAGGATATCACCTCTACATGGACAACTGGTATACCGGACTCAATTTGTTCAGGTACAGTGAAGTTTCCTAAGCTCTGTCTCACACACACATACACACTTTCCCATGTTTATTCTGTTAGTTTCTGAGTATGTGATGGTGGTAACTGGGGGTGGGTGGAGGGAAATGCAGTGCAGACCAGCCACCATGGGGAAGTGGTTAGCGTCGTGGACTCCCGGCTGGGAGGTCGTGGGTTCGAATCCCATCAGAATCATGTGGGTTTTTCTGCCCCGACCGGCTCCTACCCAGAGTTGAGTTGTTTGCTGCAGACTCAGTTGGGAAGACTGGGACCACACACAGTCGAGTTTCATCCACTTAATGGATGCGTTTCTGAGAGAGATGATCAGAAAGGGCAACGGTTAGCAGTCCACATGAAACACAGTGAGTTTGGATTTCTTCTGAAAGAAAAAAATAGTCTAATCAGCGAGCAACAAACGGGTTGGTTCTGCACAACGAAAATTCTTTCTTATCAGTATGAAATGTTCTCCACACGTCAGAAAGTGTTAAGTTTTTGATTATATTATTAAATTGTTTCACTTCTGCCTCGCTGTGGAATAAACCTGATATGATATCCATTTCATTGTTCACAACACAGTTGAAATCACCAAAAAACCATTAAGTTTTGCTTACCGAATGTGTTAAACACTTCTTGCAATTTCATAAAAAGCATTAACCTGACCTTGGTGTTGTTGAGGGCATAAACATTTACAAGTTTGAATTTTTAATAGTCATTTTCTACTACTATCTTTAACATTCTTTCAACCACTAACTCCAAGTGTACTTTCTCCTGAAAGTGTTTAGAAATTAAAATGATTTCTCCTTGACTCCTGTTTGTGCCCACATTATAAAAGATTATGCCACCCCACTATTTCTCTCACATTGATGCACCATTTTCAGTTATGTGAGCTACCTGAAAAACAAGCAATATTAAACTTTTGCCTTTTCAGATAATGAAATACTGTGTGTCTTTTCATTTTGTTTTTTTTAAGAAATTAACTTAAGAAAGATTTTACAAAAGGTTCTGGTATGTTTTTTTAGAAGATGTATTTTAAAGGGTTGTGTGAATTAAAAAGAAAAAGAATTTGTTGATGACTTGTGAGTTGAGACTGGATAGAGGGGGGATTTGGAGAATAGGGAAGGAAGAAGTGGAGGAGTGTAGAGATAAGAAGGTGCAAGTATGTGTGAATTTGTGTGACCAGGGATGTGTGTGTGTGTGTGTGTGTGTGTGTGTGTGTGTGTGTGTTGTGTGTGTGTGCAATTATGTTTCAGATAAAAAATGGCTGACGGCAATCAAAGGTGTTCAGTTTTAACAAAACAGCTTGGAAGGACAGAGTGGGGGGAAGAAGGCTGGAGAAGGAGGGAGAGTGGAGGGGTGGGGAGGGAGCCACAGGGATGGGGGGGGGGGGGGGGGGGAATGGGGGGAGGAAGGGTGGAGGAGGTGTGTGTGTGAGTATGTATTTGCAAGGGCAACAGTGTTTTTGGGCATATACTGTTTTTCTGTGCAGATGTCTCAAGACTGCTGAAGAAGACATTGAACCATTTGGGAGGACCTGAAAGGAGGTGAGATGTGTATCTGTGTGTGTCTGTATGTGTATTGTTTTTAGGGATGAAATTATCATTGGAAGTTTATGCTGACTTAATTTTGTTATCTAGGAAGGTGTCTCGAGATAACTACAAACATTGGACTGAGAGGAGAGCCAAATACAAGATGACTGTGTGTCTGTGTGTGTTGGTGAGTTGGGAAGAATGTGTGGGGGGGGGGGGGGGGGGGGGGGGGGGGGGGGGGGGGGGGGTAGACAGGGGGGGGAGGATGATGGGAAGAAGGGGAGGGGAGAGGTGTTGGGAATGGGATTGTGGTTGTGAGCCAGTGTGTGATAGTCACAAGGGCAACATTGTTGAGGGCCTATACTTTAACTCATTATTTTGTCTGTGCAGGTTCCTCAAGACTGCTGAAGACACTGAACCATTTGGAGGGACAGAGATGTGGCGAGGTGTGTTTCTGTGTGTGTGTGTGTGTGTGTGTGTGTGTGTGTGTGTGTGTGTAGGGATAATATTATTGTTGGATGTCTCTTAGTTGTGTTTTGTATGCAGGCATCTCAAAATGACTACACAGGGACAGGGAGAGGTGCATGTATGTGTGTGAGTGAGTGTTATTTACAGAGGCAGTAATTTTGGGGCATGCATATTAACTCATCATGTGTGATTCAGTGATTCCTGAATTTAGAATGAATACATTCTTCTAATGAAGAGGTCTCTTGAAGAATCCGCTCAGAAAACCACACTGAAGAGCCTGGTAGGTGTTGAACAGTTGCTTGTAAATGGGAAACTGACTGATACTTGTGTGGAGAGAGTTAGTGTTCAAGGTGTAATGTACTGCATGTAAAATTCAGAAAGTCATCAGTAGTTCCTAAATCACACCAGTGTATGCTGAATCATTGCAGGTGAGGAAGACTACCCCAGGTCGGGGGGCCAGCTGAACGGAGGGTTTTCCAGGACATCAGGAGTGACAGCCATTGTTAGACTTGGATCTTCTGCTGGTAAGTAGCACGGTCCCTTGTGTGTGTGTGTGCACAGTTTTGCATTTGTTTCAGGTAGCAGTTGAATTCAAATTTTCAAAACTGCGTTTGCAGAGTGGACATCCAGGCAGGCCAAGATGTTGCAGTACAAAGATGATGAGGACAGCAGGATGTGGTAAGTGTCTCACAGCAAAATAGTTGTTATTGATTGAATAGAGCATTTAGGCTAGGCCAGTCCAGTCCAGTCTAGCTTCAAGGTCACAAATCTCACTTGTCATTACATGAAAGAAATGACCAACCTTACTGGGAGAATGACCTTGTTTGTGTTGAGGGTACATTTCAGAATGCTTTTGATGGTAAAGAATTGATAATAGAAACAATTCCACATTGTTTCAATGGTGCAACACCATGCTTTATGCAGACTCTGTGAAAACACTGTTCAGAGATATTCCACCTGATCTGATTTTCATTTCCTGAAAGAGATTTGTGTTTTCATTGAAGATTCTATAAGAAAAGAGTGAAAGTATTTTAGCATGGTTTAGGAAATCTGTTTTATTAAGTTACATGTGTGTTTGTGTTGGCTTTGTTTTAACAGCTTTGCTGAGCTTTGACAAGATAATAGCCCTAGTGTGGGCCCTCACGGTCGGCTTAGCTGTAAGCGACATGATACTCCATCAAAACAGATGAAAAGGTGAAACAGTTAAGGCAACGGATGTTGGTGAGTATCTCCTAGTGTGTATGTGTGTGAATGTGTAGTAAATACCTTGCGGTGTGCGGTCTTTTTGTGTTCAAGAACATCTCTGTTATTTATTTGTGTGTGTGTGTGTGTGTGTGTGTGTGTGTGTTTATCTATGTGTAGGGAATTGACTGAGGAGGCGACAGCCCTGATATGGTCCCTTGGGGTCATATATGTTGTGAAAGCACTCTAGTGTAGCCAGTTCTTCACTTTGACAGAAGCTGTGAATGGCTTTTTGAAAAATAATTGTGTGTGTTGATTATGTCATGAATTGTTTTGTCATTCACTGCATTGAGTAATGTGATGGTCTTATGAATTGTTTCTGCCTGATGCATGTAAAAGTGTCCTTGAATCTGTTGATAGTCTTATGAATTGTTTCCTGGCTGATGCTGGTAAAAGTGTCCTTGAATCTGTTGATAGTCTTATGAATTGTTCCTGGCTGATGCTGGTAAAATAGTGTCCTGCTGATTTGATTCTGTTGCAGGCTGGCATGTGTTTTTCTTGTTAGCTTTGACAAAGACTCTTTCAGCCTGCATGCATGCTTTTCCCCAAGGTCTTTTTTTCCTTTTTGAAAGATACTAATATTACTAACAGTATTGAAACATGGGGGTGTACACACAGATTTTCTGTTTGTTCTGAGTTATACACTGTATATTTTTGTACAGATGAAACTGTGCATGTCAAAGCTTTGTGTTTTAGTGTGTATTGTATCCATCATTATCATATGATTATTCAGAGGATGGCATGTGCGACCTGACCTAAAAAATACAGTCTGGATTTTCTTACTGTAGGTGTGGTCCTAATAGAATTATTTGAAGAGAGTTCTCTGCTTGATGTTAGCTGTTTAAAACAAAATGATAATTTTTTTTTCTTTTTTTTTTTTTTTTTCAGTGAAGCTGCTGATCTTCGTATGGATGCAAAAAAAGCAGACCTTGTCTGGGCAGGAACTTCTAAAAGCCGTTTTCAGTTTTACAAGAAGGTAGGGGTGTGCATGTGCATGTGTGTGTGTGTGTGTGTGTGTGTGTGTGTGTGTGTGTGTGAAAAAACTTTTAAACTTTGATAAAAGCTTTGGATGACATCATGTGTATTGATTGTGTCATGAATTGTTTACATTCATTGCAGGCATTCTGTAACAGGTTGGCATTCTTGTTTGTAATGAGCACTGTCACTAACTCTGTTTCTTAATATATGCATGCCTTTCCCCAACTTTATTATCACAAAAAAAGTTCATTTTACATACAGCTATATTGAAATTGTTTGGTGTAAAGATATTTCATTAACAAACACTGAGCTATACTCAAAGAATATTATGGACAATTTTGTTGTGCATGCCCTAAGTTTTGTGTTTGATGTGCTCTGTATTATCATTCATTATACAATTGCTCAAGGAATAGCTTGTTAGAGTTCTGACCTAAAGACAGAGGTTAGACAAAGATACAGGTTGGAATTTTCTTACTTTTTTTTTTTTTTTTTTTTTTTAAAGAGCTCTGCTTGATGTTTGCTATTTAAAGTGACAGGTAATTTTTTTTCTTGTTTTTGTTTTTACAGTGATGATGAGAATCTGCCCACGACTGATTATGATGCAGCACCAAACTCATCAAGCCAGTGTCATTTTGTGAAAGCTGGATCCAGTTTACAAAGAATGGGCACCTCTTCTTTTTACTGCCTTGTGTTTAGGGGTAAGGAGTGTGTGTGTGTGTGTGTGTGTGTGTGTGTGTGTGAAGAGCAGAAGATGTTTAAAGTTTTTCAGAAGATGACATGCGGATCATGTGTTTTGTCATAGTACTGTAGTGTAGAAAGTTCTTCTTCTAGACAGAAGCTGATAATGACTTTGGTAGCAGTTGTTTGCATTGATCATATCATGAATTGTTTTCATAATTCACTGCATTGTGTAAAGTGAAAGTCACATGAATTGTTTTTAGTCAGTGCATAAAAAAGTGTCATTCATTCTGTTTCAGAGTGGCATGCATTTTCACTGTAAGCTCTGAAAATGACACTTCTGCTCTGTATGGATGGGTTCTCAACCGTTTTGTACATATGCTCTGTGTGTATGTGATTTTCCTCTTATGTGTACTTCCACTTCCACTGTGTGTGTTTTTTCCATGTGTTTTTTTTTCCAGTTTTGTTCTTCTGCTCTGTATGTATGTGTTTTTCCACAGTTTTGTTCTGCTCTGTATGCATGTTTTTCCACAGTTTTGTTCTGCTCATGCATGTGTTTTCCCCCAGTTGTGTTATTTACATCATGTTTTTTCACTGACAGGATTGACACACTGGGATGTACATCATGATTTTTGACGTTGTTAAGAGGATATGGATTAGTTGTTCTGTACATGAAACTGTGCCTGTCCTTGGTTTTGTGTTAATGCATTGTATTCATCATTTTTATAGGATTACTCAAGAGATGGCTTGTGAGACTTGTGATCTAAGGGGAGAGTGTGGATTTTCTTTGGATGGTCCCTTGCGGTCATGTATGTTGTTACAGCACTGTAGTGTAGCCCAGTTCACTTTGACAGAAGCTGTGAAGGACTTTGAAAATAATTGTGTGTGTTGATTATGTCAGGAATTGTTTTGGTCATTCACTGCATTGAGTAATGTGATAGTCTTATGAATTGTTTCTGGCTGATGCATGTCAAAGTGTCCTTGATTCTGTTGCAGTTGGCATGTGTTTTTATTGTTAGTTAGCTTTGGACATAGACGCTTTTAGCATAGACGCTTTAAGCCTGCATGCATGTTTTTGCCCCCCCCCCCCCCCCCCCCCCCCCCCCCCCCCCCCCCCCCCCCCCCCCCCTTTTTTTTTTTTTTTTTTTATACTAATATACTACTACCAGTATTGAAATGGGGGTGTACACAAAGATTTTCTGTTCATTCTGAGTTCTACATTGTATATTTTTTGTACAAATGAAACTGTACATGTCGAAGCTTTGTGTTTAATGTGCATTTTATTTATCATTATCATCATATGATTATTCAGAGGATGGCGTGTGAGACTTCTGACTTAAAAATACAGTCTGGATTTTCTACTGTAGGTGTGGTCCTAATAGAATTATTTGAAGAGAGTTCTGCTTGATGTTAGCTGTTTAAAAAAAAAAAAAAACGATAATCTTTCTCTTTTTTTTTTCAGTGACACTGCTGATCCGCGTATGGATGATTTTTAATGCAAAAGCAGACCTTGTCTGGGCAGGAACTTCTGAAAGCTGTTTTCAGTTTTACAAGAAGGTAGGGGTGTGTGTGTGCATGTGTGTGTGTGTGTGTGTGCAGAAAACTTTTAAACTTTGATAAAAGCTTTGGATGACATCATGTGTATTGATTGTGTCATGAATTGTTTACATTCATTGCAGGCACTCTGTTACAGGTTTGGCATGCATGTTTGTAATGAGCACTGTCACCACACTCTCTCTTAATATATGCATGCCTTTCCCCAACTTTATTATTCACAAAATGCTGGTTTTACATACAGCAATATTGAAATTGTTTGGTGTAAGGATGTTTCATTAACAAACACTAAGATTGTGAGTCCAGTGCTCAACCACTGAGCTATTCCGGCCCCCGTATGATTGTTTGATGAATTGTTTTCAGTCATGGCATAGAGTAGTGCCATTCATTCTGTAAAAGGCTGGCATGGAAATCTATGGTGAACGCAAGGACAGTCTCACTTTTTGTTTCCTCCAGTTTTTCTTATTTACGAAATTTTTACTAACAACAGTTTTGAAATTAGATTTTGAAGTATTTCAGGAACAGGCACTGGCATGCACATTACAATTTTATGTTTTAAAGGAATGTATGTGATATATTTATCTGAATTGTGCTTTGTCCTAGGTCTAATTGATGCACTCTGTACTATGTGTATGTGATGGATCAAGGTATGGCTTGTGACACTTCTGACCTAAAGATGCAGCATGGATTTTCTTACTCTAAATGAGGCCCAAATGTAATGATTTGCGAAGAGCTGTCAGCTGTTTCAGATACTAGGGTAATCTTTTTTTTTCTTGGTTTGCAGTGATACTGCTGATGTGGATGCTGCAGCTGACCTCATCTGGGCAATGTCCTGAAAGCTGGATCCAGTCTGATTGTGGAAATTCATACAGTGTACTTGTCATTATCATTCTGTGGCTGATGGAAACTGAAACTCCTGCATATTTTTGGCTGCATACATGACAGAAAGCAACTGATGTGTGTAGGCAATTGTAGTGGGAAAACATTCTGTGTTGAGTGATTGATCTGAGACACACACTTGCTGATGTTTGTGTCAAATTGTGTGATATATTCTGTTAAAATGGACAATAGCTCATTGTAAAATGCACCATGAATGCAAAGTAAAGGATGAATGCTCTTTTTGAATCCATTTGTCCGCATGCTATGATGTCATAGCGATCATCACACTCAGATGATTTTTTTTTTTTTTTTTTTTTTTTTTTTTGTTTTTGTTTGCATGATTTATACATGCATCATCCTGATACAGAACCTCAATGCATGTTCAAAATATGTTCTTCTGAAAGTGGTTGATTTTTTCTTTTCAAACATGCTAAAAATAATGTCAACAATGATCACAAATATAGGTTGTAAAGTAAATTAGAAAAAAAAAGTAAAATCCCTATGCTGGCATGGATTCCGGTGCCACCAATTATTATTATGAATACTTATATAGCGCTTATCCTCGGGTAGAGACCAAGCTCTAAGTGCTTTAAATCCACACTTGTGTACATAGCGGGCTGCCTACCTGGGTAGCGCCGACTGAAGAGCTGCCAGCTGGTGGTTCTTTCAGTCGTTTCCTGTGTCATCCAGTCAGTATTGTTCACTCAGTTTCCTTACTTCCTTCATTCTTTCATTTTCTCATGCAAGGTGCATGCTGTGTGTAACGTGTCACCCACACCAAGGGCCATACTGGCCTTCTCTTCTGAAAGTTGGTGATGGGATATAGGTGTGTGCAAGGTCTTATGCGTGCGTTCACACATGGAACCTACTTTTATAGTCTCATTCAAAGAACTGTATGAGAAATGTAGTCAGAACCAATGTTAACTCTGAGGGAAAAGTTCCCCTGTACCAAAACAGCTGGCGGCAATTCGAACCCGCAACCCCAGGTTCACCAAGATTATGAGTCGAGCGCTCTACCACTGAGCTATTCCGCCCTATGACAAGCGGAAGGAAAGGAAAACAGCTGTAGCCGCCATATGTAGGCATTGTGCTAATGTGAATATCTATAGAGGTATTTCATTCTGTAAGGTTTGAAACAAACTTCATATAACTGGAGAACATCAGGCGGGATTTGCATTGTGTTAATGTAGATATCTCTAGAGGTATTTCATTCTGTAAGATTTGAAGCAAACTTAATGTAATGGAGAACATCTGGTTTACATTGTGCTAATGTAAATATCTAGAGGTATTTCATTCTGTAAGATTTGAAGCAAACTTAATGTAACTGGAGAACATCAGGCGGGACTAAAAAAAAAAAAAAAAAAAGTTATTCACAGTCATCATATATTTACTCTGCTTGCTGAAGTTCAGAAACAAATTTGCAAATAATTACAGAAAAAAAGTCTGTGATGTAAGGTAAAAAAAAAAAAAATAAGATCAAGAGCAAAATTATCAGAGTTTGTAGTAATGGCACAAGTGGGGTTTAAACAATATTGTCGTGTGTAACCTGTAACATTTTCTTTATTCATGAGTTACTAAGTTTGACCTTTTAGAATTGTTTGTGCTGATTTTTGCTGATGGCATTTTACTATCAAGAGCCTGTGGTTGGTATATAGACAGCTAAAAATAATTTGTACTCCACAGCAAGCAGACCAGAATGAAATATTGTGAATAAGACAAATGTTGAACTGTTTCCCTGCAGCAAGCAGACTAAAATAGGTTATGAGTAAGACAAATATTGAATATGAATAAGACAATTATAGTCATGTTTCCCTGAAACAAGCAGATTAGAATGAAATGTTAATGTGAATAAAATGGATAATGAGTTTTATAAAGGGGGATATTTTGCATGCATTGAGAAAAATGATGAAAAAAAAAAAAAAATGGTTGTGGTTAATGCATACAATCATCTTGGTATTTCACAGCCACTAGTTTTGATTTTGCTTGTCATATAGAGTCAGATGAGTGAAGAAGGCAGTTACTTTTTAACATTTTGTACAAGGTGGATAGCAATTCCTTAAGTGTTTTTACAAAGTTATTTGATTCATAGGAGCTGCCTAGTTTACAGTATGGAGCAGAAATATGG
>JADBJO010009517.1:0-18183 GCA_016801955.1 Conus betulinus | reverse complement strand
CTTCTCCCAGTAGTCGCTCTAAGATCATTGGAAAACTGATTTGCACAGCTGTTTGTAGTGAGAAATAGCTTGCCCTCTCTCCGTCTGTCTATCTGTCTATCTGTCTTTTGCAATGTGCAGCTGCACATCATGGGCTGATGAGAGTCGAATCAAAGCTGATTCACAATAGGAGGGAGGAGTTATGTGAGTATCGGCGAGTGCCAGCCAAGAATAGTTGGTGTTTAGAGCTGCGAGTAGTCACTAGATACTTTGGGAGGGTGAACAAACTGTTCACTAAACTTACCATAGTGGTGACTTTGAACATTCAGAGCCATACATAGGGAGGGCACGTAACTCCTCCCTCCTCCTTACGATAGGCTCTAAATAATTCAAATTAAACGTCGCCTTTCTACATAAGTCTAGTTTGATTTTTCAATTATTTATCGCCTCTCTTCAGTCGTCGTACGGAGTCACGTTAGGATTTTAGAGCATCTAGTGACTATGCAGCATTTCACATAATTACAAAAAACCTATTGCAGTCATCAGTACATGTACATCAGTTAATCTGATTCAGTACAGGTGAATATCACCAAAACACAACATGTTGAACACAAACTTGGAACATGTTCTAAATGCAGTGCATACTGGTGGCCTGCCTTCACTTGCAATTAAATGCAGAATATTTGTAAACACATTCCCCAGGAAGTCTGAAATTTGCCAAGTACATACTGTACAGAAGTCATGACTTCAGCGATAGCTGATGTGAGGCATGTCCCCAGAGGGCAAGACTGTCTGTGTTCTTTTCAAATGGCTGTTTTCATTTTCTTGGACGTCTGTGAGTCAGTGTTGCGTTGTGCCCTGAGTATTGTTTGTGTGTTGTCTGTCAAGGCTATTGCTGCTTTTGTCAGTGCTTTTTGCACATGTGAGCTTTTGATGTCAGCTCTTCTGGCCTTTGCTGGAAGACTTTTCCAAATTTCAGTGTTGACTCGCGGCACTATCAGCACTTCAGTTTTCTGGCCTTTGATACTTACCAAGCCTGTCTTTCAGTTTGTCCTCTGACAGTCCAGACTGGAAGCATTTGTTGATGACTTGTGCTAGGGAGGAGGACACTGGTGGTGCTGTCTCCTCACCATCATCAAGATCTTCATCTGTTTCCCCAAGCAAATCTTCGTCAGAGCCGGCTGCTGAGAGCGTGTCATCAACTACCTCCACTCCAGATTCAGACTCTGACAATAACTTTGTGCTTTTTGCATGCAACTTCCCCTTGTGCTGGTTTTCAGAGTCACACTTTTCTACGTCATCTGAATCTGAATGTCGGGTGACAAAGCTCGCTTTCTTGCTCTGTTGGGCTGTTGTTCACCTGAATGGATTTGGCCAGCGATTCTCTGCAGCATGGCTTCAAGTCTATACAAGCGGCCAGACATTTTTGCGTCAAGTGACTGCAGATCCATGAATGCCACTGTCACTTGCCACTCAGGGCTGTCTTCGGCCATTGCGTCAGTCTCTGCCGACTTTCAAAGTTCAGTCTCTGCTGATCTTTTGTCAGTCTCTTGCTGCTGACTACACAAGGGAATGAGATTTACCAGTCTCAGCTGGATAACGCCTCTGTTGTCAAGTATAAAGTATATAATTTGGGCAAATTAGGGGCTACTGGTGTGTGAGTTTGTCATAAAAATAGGACAAATCCTGACCGGCACCGGGCCGACGCATGCACATGCATGATGGTGGCCACATAGCAAGCAGGGAACGAGTGAGGGTGAAAAAAGGATGTTGTACTTGCCCCTCAAACTAGGTTATTTTATGTTAAAATAAGCAAAAATTGTACAAGTATATAACCTTCACTGATTAGTTAGTTAGTTAGTTTATAGGGTCCAGGGGACTACAAGGAGCCAAATCAGGACCTCAGCTATCATATCTGCTGAGTCTCTAGATACAAATACCCACACTAGTATTAACACATCGCTTGAAATTTATAAAGACAAAAGCACAATTATCTGTTCAACTCCAGCAACACCTACATTATTAAAGCACTATAACTTATAAGTTTACCTCTTTCAAAAAAAAAAAAAAAAAAAATCCACTGAAATCTCACGAAAAAGAAACTAAATCACTGGTGGAAAAGAACTTCTCTCTGATACACATCAAATCAGCACATTCAGTCAAAAAAAAAATGATTAACACTGAACAAGCTGTCACATGCAACACACCATGGAGGGTCTTCCCTTCTGAGTATCCAACTGTGCGTTATATAGCTGTGCCCAATATGTAACCGTGACAAAATCGATTCCTCTTTACAGTTACGTACTATCGATGGGAAAGGGTTGATTAAATCTGGGCAAATTTTAAACAATTTGTTATGAATTTGATTAGACCATTCACTCTGCCACAGCTCACGACAATACGAGCCAGATTTATGACGAAGAACAAAAACTGCACAGGCCTCCTGGAAAGACTTGCACCGAGAGCTTGTTTGGCTGCTTTGTCTACCACTGAGTTACCATAGATTCCCATGTGGCTGGGGACCCAACAGAAAACTATATGCTTTCCCGAAGAGACAAGCTGAGTAGGAAGATCATGAATATCCACCAAAAAACTGGATGTGAAACTTCTCTTGTCGATAAAGCCGACAGTGCCGACAATGAATCGATAAAATAAAATAAGAGGAATCGTTCTGATCTGACCTGGACACCGCACTGAGAGCCAGATTTAAAGCCTTCAGTTCAGCAGTATAAACAGATGACCAATCTCGCAATCTTAACAAGGTGGGCTCCTGAAAATTGCTATCACACACAGTGGCAGCTGCAGCCCTCTCATCTTTTTTAGAACCATCTGTAAAAATCTTGGTAAAACTAAAGTTCACATTGCTCAAGATAAAGTTGTTTATATGCACTCGAGGTCGAGACCTCCTTTCGAAATTGAGTTGAGTTAAATATAAATAATCTCTGGATTGGCTATTTTCCAGGGAGGTACATCAGTCTGTAATGGACCATCATCAACAGCATCAAGGTCAATGCCAGCTGCCCCGAAGTGGGGCAAAATATGAATACCCAGTGGAGGAATCTCATTTGGCTTTAAGTCATATTTGGCTCTAAAAGGTGGGTTCATGACAATATCATAGGCAGGGTTTTCTGGATTAACCCTCAGTTTCAGATAATAATTCATGGAAAAAGACACAATCTCCTTGGCTCAAGAGGGGGTTCACCAGATTCAACATACAAACTCTCTTTTGAGATGTGCGAAATGCTCCCAGAGCAATCCACAGTCCTTATGATGAATTGGATCAAGAGCTTTGAGATAAGACTTTCGTGGGGGTCCATATACCACACAACCAATCTAGCTTTGGTCTCACCAAAGCCCATATAATCACAACAAAGTTCGCCTGTCTGCACCCCAATCAGTGTGACTAATAACCTTTAAAAACATTCAAACCTGACTGGCAAGATTGTTTAATGTACTTAATGTGAGGCAAAAAGGAAAGCTTACCATAAAAAATAACCCCCAAAATTTCACTTGTTTGGAAACTTTAATTACCTGACCATTGAGACTGATAGCTGGTTCTAAGACCTGAGATCTTTTCCTATGGAAATGGATACACTCTGTCTTTGTAGCTGAAAACTTAAATCCATTTCAGTAACCCACTGCTGAACACGATTAATACACAACTGAAGTTGACGCTCGGCTGCTGCAGCCAAGGTTTTCCCCTTGGCAGAGATAGAGAAATCATCAACAAACAATGACTTATCAATCCCAGACTTTACTGACTGAACGATATTATTAATCTTGAGATTGAACAGAAGCAGAGAAAGCTGCTACCCTGAGGGACACCCATCTCCTGCTCAGAAGGATCTGAAAAGGTAGAATGCTGTCTAACACTGAAATGCCTGTTAGACAAAAAATTAGCAATAAACATTGGTAAATTACCTTTGAAATTAAGTGCCTTCAAGTCCTGAAGAATTCCATACCTCCATGTTGTGTCATAAGCTTTTTCTAAATCAAAAAGAATAGAAACTACATGTTCTCCATTAATCAAAGCATTCCTGATAAAAGACTCGTATCGAACCAGGTGATCAGTACTACTGCGGTTGTTCCGAAATCCACACTGGGAAACATCCAATGCCCCAAGACATTCTAACTGCCATAACAATCGAGAATATACCATTCTCTCCATAGTTTTACATAAGCAACCAGTAAGAGCTATAGGACGATAGTTGTTAGGATCCGAATGATCTTTCCCTGGTTTAGGAATAGGAACAACAACCGCCTCTCTCCAAGATTGTGGAAAATATCCTGAACACCAAACATGATTAAACCCGTGACAACAACACCACCTTAAAAACTCAGCTGGCAAATGTTGAATAAATTGATAGTGAATGTCATCTGGTCCAGGAGCTGAGTTGTTGGCTTTCAAAATGGCGTCCTTTAACTCATCCATGCTGAAAACGCTGATTGTTGTTATCAACTGTTTTGTTGATTTGATTATTACTGTGTATGGGATCTTTAATAATGTTGTTGTTTGTCATTCACTGTCCCATCCCTTGGCCTGCCTGGGCGCCAACTGACTATTCTTGGCTGGCGCGCGCGCTGATACTCATGGACTCCATATGACTGAAGAGAGGCGATAAATAATTTAGCTATGTATGATCTATTTATGAAGCAAAATATGCACTTTTTTTTTTGCTATGTTTTTTTTTTTTATTTTTTTTTTCAGCAAACATGATGCACTTTTTTTTTTTTAATGTATTTACACTGTTTCATAAATACATTATTTCATATGATGCATTTATGAAAGCCCCCTTCTGACCATTCCTTTTTTTTCAACTGAAATGTGAACCTGCTGTCCTCCTTTCTTTAGGCCACTCTTAAAGGCTTCTTTTTCCTTTTTTTTTCATGAGGGGGGGGGGGGGGGGGGGGGGGTTAAAATTATAGTTCCAGCAAACAGATGCTGGAAAAACAATACGAGGACAGTGTTGACATTTCTTTCTTTCATTGTAGTGACGCACCATGGATGATGCCATGAAATGGTAAAGTGAAGAGGTCAGGGCTAAGTGGCTAATCCCCATTTCCCACCCAATCCATCCCTGTTATTTCTCCTTAACTAAAAAGTATCTGTTATCCAATCAACAGAATTTAATCAGTACAAAGGAACCGAGGGAAATGAAATTCTCTGGGCAATGGTGGTTTAGAGTGCTTTGAAAATAATGTGCAACTTTCCTAAGGCGACCCCTTCTGTGACTGCACAATGAGTAAGAAAGCCAAATGGGGTCTTGTACACTTTCAGTTATCTGAGAATGAAATGTATGAAACACCTTTGATAGCTTTTAAAATGACAAAAAAAAAAAAATTTATATGATTCTACTTAAAAACCTGAATCTTCACTTTGAAACAAGCCCTGGCTGATTCGTATTCTGGAAGGAATGAACTCTAGATAGGTACAGTGTCCCCAAGATTCATTGTGAGCGTTTTGGAGCATTAAGTTTCAGTGTTTAGTCTTTTGAATCCTGATACATCATTCAGTCCCATTACTGTGTGGTACCCACCATAAAGTGCTGGTTTGGGCAGCATCTTATGGGCATGTACAAAACTCGAGACTCATTTTCAGATTGTCCACACAATGCAAGAAGCCAGTATAAACCAACAAGACCCAATTATTTTGCATTGGAAAACAAAAAAACGGTATATGTGAATAGAAATAGATTTATATACCTGCATACAAAAGATGAATAACAAATGGAAAAAAAAAAAAAAGGGGGGGGGGGGGGGGGGGGGGGGGGGGGCCATATATACACATGCAAATGGTTATAGTGTATTGCACTCTCAGCATATTTCTATACATGGAGACATACACAGAGCAGTACACATGGTCAAGCTCTATATATGGAGACATACACAGAGCAGTACACATGGTCAAGCTCTATACATGGAGACATACACAGAGCAGTACACATGGTCAAGCTCTATACATGGAGACATACACAGAGCAGTGCACATGGTCAAGCTCTATACATAGAGACATAGACATACACAGCAGTGCACATGGTCAAGCCCTATACATGGAGACATACACAGAGCAGTGCACATGGTCAAGCTCTATACATGAAGACATACACAGAGCAGTGCACATGCAGTCAAGGTCAAGCTATACATGAAGACATACACAGAGCAGTGCGCATGGTCAAGTTCTGACCATTGTAGCCCAGCTGACCACACAGCGCCTTTCCTGGGGCTGTCTGTCAAAGTCCAGCAAGGAACAAAGTTGCATCATAAAACAACTTGGCCCATGGAAAAAAAAAAAATGGTGGCCAACTATATGCTAAGCTTACAAAGTAGGCTGGCTGCAAAGAGCACAGGGAGTAAAAAGCCACACAAAGTGTGTATGGGTCACATGGGCAAATACAGAGTGGACTGTAAGGTTCTATTCTGGACAGCATTTACAAAGTTTTGCTAACTGCCAGATGAAAAAAATCAGGTATGTCTTAAACTGTTGTTTTTTAGGGGAAAAAAAATGTAGGAGTGTAGCCAGGAGCTAAAATGTGCACATATCTCTTGGTGACCCTTAAGGACAAAACCTTTTGTTCAAGAGTTACCTTCCCCCCTCCCTTGATTGATGAATCTTGATTTCATGTGCACTTTAAAATGTGAATGCCTCAGAACATATACATATATATATATATATATATATATATATATATACATACACACACACATATATTTAACACACCACACAATGAAAAAGCAAAGGGGCAAGTTTTTCTTCCCAACATTTGGACTCTGGGCCTTCCTCACAGACTCCTTTATTTTGGTTCTACTGAAAAAAAAACAATCCTCAACTCTTCCTGTCTTTGATTAGTACTCGGTGAATTATAGATGGCTGGCACAGGCCCCCAACAGCGAACAAATCAAAATTTTTGACAATAAACAAAAGTGATCCAGCGTAACATTGCACCCAGGCTCTATAACCAATCCCACCTCCCCCCCCCCCAACACTCGCACAACACCTACACACATAAACACTCACACCCCAAAATACCCCCCCCCCCCCCCCCCCCAAACACACACACGTGTACACACACACACACACACACACACACACACACACACACAGAGAGAGAGAGGTGAGGGGGGATACTGGTTTTTCAGTAACATGTTGCAGTTTCAATTGCCTATGAACATTTCAAACGAATACATCTTGCGTGTGTGTGTGTAGTAGTTCTTGTAAATATCAAACTGTGCGTATAAGTGAGTAAGGTTATATGATTTATGAAGTAAGTCACAGCTATAGTACTATCTTAAAGTAGGCTGACCGCATACATGCCTACTTCAGTAGGAAGAGGGGGGGAAAGGGGAAAAGCATGTAGGTAGGGGATGGACTAGGGGCAGGAAAGAAAATTATCAAGAATTGAGGGGGGGGGGGGGGGGGGGGGGGGGGGGAAGAATTTTGTGTGCACACGTGCGTGTGTGCAACCGTGCGCACGCAAACCCATGCATAAGGGAAGGATTGGGGGGGTGTAATCTCAGGTAACACAATACAAAGGTGAAGGGGGGGGGGGGGGGTAAAGATGGAGGGGGGAGGATGTTAAGAGGGAGACCAGCAGGAGTTGTCTCCAATAGGTATGTGCATAAAGGAGTCCTATAGGAGGAAGTGGTAGGGAGGAAGGTGGTCAAGAGCCTGGGAGGGGAAGATCTAAAAGACTGGAATGAAGGGTGTGGCAGTGAGGGTACACAGTGAAGATACAGAGGGGGTAGAGGGGAGAAAGGGAGATGAGATGAAAGGTGGGGGGTACGTTGGAAGGGGAGGTTGGGGAGAAGGGAGGGCATGGGGAAGAGTCTAGGTGACCGTGTTGAGACACTCCAGGTAAACAGTACATGATTTGTTATTAAACTCAGAATGATTCACATCAAAGTCTGTAATCCTTGTCCTCTGAGAAAACATTTTATATTTATACATCAGAGATTATAAAGGGAGTGATTAATCTGGGGGAAATATCTGGTTACTAGAGTTCCAGTGTTCTTTTGGATGTTTGATCCGCGTTGGTAAAAAAAAAAAAAAAAAAATCTTTAAGTTTCCCCAGCATACTGGCTGTGTGGGGCATTTGCTGCAAAACAGTAAATAGATGTTGCTGGTTAAACAGTCCACGTGGTGTTGGATGGTGAATGATTCTCCTGTTACTGTACTTTTGAAGTTGGCTCTTTTCTACTAAGCGTTCTTGGCAGATCACACATTTTCTATACATACATATCAATTACTTTAATGCATCAACTTGTCAAATCAACAACAATGCACAGTAGTCCAGATTGCAGGCGCATCAATAAACGTTATCTTTCACATTCTCTCTCTCTCTCTCTCTCTCTCTCTCTCTCTCTCTCTCTCTCCCCTCTCTCCCCCCCCCCCCCCCCCCCCCCACCCCCCCCCCCCTCTTCTCTCTCTGTCCCCACGTCCTTTCTCTCTCTCGGCTGGCTCCAGATCTTTGTCTGTCAGTGCTTTAGTCAGCTGATACTATTTAAGGCACAGTTTGAAAGTCAACATCTGTCAGTTTCAATGCTGGTTCATGAGGTGATTCCGCCTTGACCAAACACGCCTAGACCCAATCATGACAGACAAGCTCAAGTATTTTGCGAGTTGTTTACATTTTGTTATGGGCAGTCATAACATTGAAAGTCCTGAAACCACTCTTTTATGAACTATGCCTAGTGAACCTATTACAAGAACAACCACTTTCGTGCTGCTAAATCCGGCATCACTAAGAGCATAGCAAGAGGCATGTACTTTTGAAATTTGCCCTCATAGCATGTTTGTATGAATGCGTCAAATGGGTTTGAAATCTCGATGACGAATGCCACCGAGTTTCGATGGTCGATGAAGCATAGATCAGATCAGGTTTCAGCCTTGGCAGATCTTCAACACCGTTTATAGAGACAGGCCTATTTTGAAAAAAATCCACAAAATCCGTCGCAATGCATTTCTGTAGCTCCTTTCTGATGATCTCAACGCATCTGTCGTGTCTTTGTGTGTAGAGGCCCCTCAGTTGACGACATCCATTCAAGGCATGGGAATTTGTGTCAGAACGAAACCCGCACAAAGCACACTCTCTCTCGGTAAGTATCAGGATAGTAGATGTTGTTCACTGCATTGGTCTCCAGCAGCTGTAGACGCCCCTTGCTGATGAACCTGGTTATTTGGTCATTGACGTTGGTGTTGGTGAGGTGTCTATGGAGTGGGTCATTGCCGCATCCGGAATTGCAACCCGGATGATTCTCCCTTGTTGTTGCAGCTGCTGAAAATGGTGCGTATCCTTGTCCATTTGCATTCTTTTGATTGCGCTGTACAATTGTTTAGAATTACTGTAGCGCATTTGAACTACTCCATCCTCAGAAGCTGGGAGTACTACTCCGAAACTGTCGCTGTTTTCATCGAATTCCAGCCTTAGATCCAGTCGCACACACAGCTCATGGAGCTCAACGAAGGAAGAACGTGACCAGTTGACCAGTTTACTGCCTTTCCTTAACTTCCCTTCGGAGTCTGTGGCATATCCTCCAAAATTGCTGTCGTCTGGATCTGCGTGAGGCACTTTTCTCTTTTCCATGTGGAGATGGAAACTGTTGCGCGCTACATACATACATACATACATACATACATATATATATATATATATATGTGTGTGTGTGTGTGTGTGTGTGTGTGTGTGTGTGTGTGTCATTGAAGTAAAAAAATTAACTCATTTTATTCATTACAACCATATTGGACCAAAAAGCCTGCATTTTCTCAAAACTGGTTCTTTAGAAGTAAAGTGTGTAAGCTCTCATTTCCCATATTGCATGCTTAGGCTTTTTCAGCACATGCTTGCGAATACATGAAATGACTGACATACTCATCTTGATCAAACAGTCACCTTCTTTGTTCCACTCTTTGTCATTGTTGGAGTTTTGTGCTAAATTGCCATTCTACAAAATTCAGACTTCTTCCCAATCAAAACCTTGTGAATGACTCCATTTCCATGATAAATACAACTGAAAATGTATAGAAATTATTATCTGGTAGTCTGTTTCAATTGAGTATTTTTTTTAATCAAAAATCATATCAAAAACTCATGTTGACAGCCAGGCGAGAGGATAGCCAGTTGTGTTTTGTTCTAATTTTCAAAGACAAAGTTCTCTGCTCAGACAGTCTTGGAGAATCAAATTCATGTGAAAGGCATGAAATGCCTGCTATTCATTCATTATAGAATTATATCATATGTTATGTAATTATTATCATAATAAGAGAGAAAAACATAACACAAACTTGTTAAAAGTGGGTTCATCCTCCCAATTGATCTTAATACAGCAACAAATCATCAAATGTGATATGCTTCATTTGATTGCTTGGGTTCCAAGATTTTCATCAGTAGTAAACATGTTTAAATATTTGAATATTTTGAATGGACAGGGAGCCAGAAAACACAGAAGCTGCGACAGCACATCTTTCTGTCAGTTCTGCCTCATGAAGCCAATTTTGTCGGCACCGTGTTGCTGGCTGGCTGTGTGGTCTGCTTCTCTGCTATATATTTGAGGAGCTGTGGGTGAGTGGGTGTGTTCTTGGCTTTGGAAGCTGAAATAAAAAGGGAAGAAACTCTCTATGTCGTTTCCTCTGCGTTTTCTTAGGCTGGCTGTGGTCCCTTGGTTCCTGAACCTGAACCTACCATCATCTGTCTGTCTTCGTGTGCACCCCCCCCTACCACTCCACACCATCACAGGAGTTTCTTGAACAAAGTCACTTCAATGGTCTACAAAGGCAGAAAACAACAGGCATTTACTGCAAGTCTGTAATGCACAATCTACACAGAAAACTGCAAGTGTGCACCACCATATATTGAGCATTACATAGACACAGAGTAAATGCCTGTATATACGTCTGTGATGCTTTGTGTATATGCATATCTAATGCTCAATGTACGTGTGTGTAGGCAATCTTCTGTACGACAGAGTGTTGCATACACACATACATGCCAAGTATCACCTCAGTTCAGGTCAGTGGTTTATCCAATGTCTTTTCATTTGTCAAATGATATTAGACACTTATTTCAAAAAAGGAAAAAAAAAAAAAAAAAACAAACACTCCACACTCAACTTATCATCTATGTAAGTACTTCAAACCCATATCTGTTTAATGCATATTTACAAAAGCAAAATACCCTAGTGGTACACACAACTGTTGATCTTTTATAAAATTTTGCAACTGTGATTGTGAAGTAACTATGGCAATTTCAGCACTATATGGACCATACAAGACAGTATTGACATCAAAGTTTTCATCTCAGTACCTTTTCTCCCGATAGAGGTTGACACTGAGCATTCAAACAAAAGATGATGCACAAAATGTTTTCTCTGCAGACACAAGTAATGCCATGAGTGTATGTAGTGTTCCTTGTATTCAGCCTTAATTTACGAACTAATCTAACAATTTGCTTTTGACACAATGAAAAAGTAGCCTTTTTTTTTTAAACTTAAGTTCTGCTTATATACATACTTGTCCATAGTTTGGATTAATTCACAAGAGGACAAATCTACGGGAATGATTAGTAAATTTTGAACATTTCTATTTGCTCCTTTTGCAAGACTGTCTGCTGTTTCATTCAACGTTATACCACAGTGAGACCCAACACAGTGGACGGGACCCAACACAAATCCATTTTTATGCCTAGAGTTACAAAACAATACAGTAAATATCTTATTTCAAAAAGCAAATCTGCAAGTGTGCACTCATGTATTGAGCATTACGTAGACACAGAGTAAATGCCTGTATATATGTGTATAATGCTCTGTGTATAGGCACATCTAGTGCTCAACGTACGTGTGTGTAGGCAATCTTCTGTACGACTTCTGTAAGCATTACCTACACATCCAGATGTATGCAGAGCATTACACACATGGACACTGTTAATTTACACACGAGCAAATATGCTGGCTGAATACACCATTGGTAAAACGGCTTTTTCCATAACAAAAAAAAGAAAGTTGCACACAAAAAAAGAAAAAAAAAACACACGCGCATGATAAAACATCCAGAAAAAAGCATGAAAAGCAAAATGCAGTTACAGCACGGTAGCTCAATGGCATCTGATGCCTATAAATGAGGCTGTGCCCAAAGCATCAGAGTAAAAAAGCAGAAATATTTCAGTGCCACAAAGAATACATTTCTGCACGGTTAGTGTCCACTAAACATTCCATTCCTTTGATAGCCTGGTAACTAAAAAGATGGAATGTCAAAGTGCTATAAGAAAAAAATATGTAAGGAGGGAATGTCGAACTGCTATAAGAAAAAAAAAAAAATAAGTGAGAGGGAATGTCAAACTGCTGTAAAGAAAAAAAATACGCAAGTTTCTACAAAAAAAAAAAAGAGAAAGATCTATAAAGGCAGAAAACAAAAACAACATGCATCTAGTCTGTGTCTATGTAATGCTCCACGTACGTGTGTGTGTGTGTGTGTGTGTGTGTGTGTGTGTGTGTGTGTGTGTGTGCACGTGTGCAATGTATACAGAGCATTTTGCCCATGCACACACATATATGGAGCAGTACATGGACACAGAGGTAAATGCATGCAATGGATATGTGTATCTAGTGCCCAATGTACATGTGTTCGCAATCTTCTATGTACCACGCAGACAAGAGTATTATATATACCGAGCATTGGATACCCACATGCACACGGAATATTACATACACAAATGCGCACAGGTGTTCTATGCACAAACACTACCGTGCCAACTTTCAACAAACCACTGGGGAAAAATTGCTTTCCCATGGAAACTACATTCAGGGAGTATTAGCAGCAGCCTTAACTTAAAAAAAAAAAAATTAAAAAAAATCCTGCCACTACTACTTGATACTCACTTTGAAAACATTTATTCTAAAGAGTAACAAGCAAGATGCTTTCTTTTTTTTTCATCTGGCCCTTGCCCCTTTAGGGACTAAGAATACTAAAACAGGACACAGAACACTATTATACAATGTAGAACCGATTCATGTTAGTATTAAAATATACACACACACATAAAAGCAAAGTGTGCAAAATATTTAAACAATTTTTGTTCTGTAAGATCTGAACTTCAACGGTACTTATGCTCAGGTGGAAGCGAGTTCCAGGGAAGCGGACCAGACTAACAAGGCTTGTGTGAAATAGGTCAATACTTGGTGGGAAAGTCTTGTGTGTGAAATACGTCAATTCTTGGTGGGAAAGTCTTGTGTGAAATAGGTCAATTCTTGGTGGGAAAGTCTTGGTGAAATAGGTCAATTCTTGGTGGGAAAGTCTTGTGTGAAATAGGTCAATTCTAGGTGGGAAAGTCTTGTGTGAAATAGGTCAATTCTAGGTGGGAAAGTCTTGTGTGAAAATACGTCAATTCTTGGTGGGAAAGTCTTGTGTGAAATAGGTCAATTCTTGGTGGGAAAGTCTTGTGTGAAATAGTTCAATTCTAGGTACCTTTCAACAACCTCTGAGGAGGAAACATGACCTCCCTACCCTCCAGGAACGACGTGAGAGCCTGCGGCTGACCTTTTTTTTTACAGGGGGGTTGAGGGGCTGGTGCCAGCAATCCCTCCTGAGCAGTTCCTTGTGCCTCTACAACCTGGTCGACTCATCCGCCGTCCACCGAAAAGAACTGACTTTGTAGTCCAAAACCCAGTGGAAAACTACACACGAAACAACAACAGGTGCTACACAGTTCCAAACTGCAGCACAGAGCAGTATAGACAATCATTCATTCTTCCCAAGAACTGTTATTAAGTGGAACCAACTAGACAATAGCACTGTACACTCAGGTAGTACTGAGGCCTTCAGGCAGTGGCCAAAGCCCAACGCCACTAACTCTTCTGCTGCGCACCCCACCTGTTGCGTCGATGATGCCAGATTCCTGGATGCAGCAACGTACACGAGCAGATACAGATACAGATATAGGGTATAATGAGGTGTTACAGAATTTCTAGAATTCATGCAAAATTTCGATTGAATAGTTTCCGGGACTAATCGAGATTCAACTTTTTGCATGCACTTTGTCTTTTTGAGCAAAACATGTCCTTCAATCAACTTAAAGCTGTTTGTATGAATTGTAATATCATCACAGAAAAGGTCACAAGATCCTTCAATATGAAGAGGGAGATTGTTTGCAGAGAAAAAAGTAAAGAAATTAAAACTGAGCTCTGGGGTACTCCACATTTGACAGGTAATGTATTAGATGTGAGGAGGAATTAAGACTGACAAATTGTTGAAGACTGTCCAGAAATGAACTCGAGAGAATTTTTCCTGCAGGCCAACAATTCCTCCATCATTACATTAATGAACTGATGGAGAAAAAAAAAAGGTAGAGAGCGGGGAGTGTGTAGGGGGGGGGGTGGTGTGAAGGGAATAAAGAGATTGGGAATGAAAAGTCAGGGAACTGTATTGTAAATATAAAATCCTTCATTAGCAGCCTATGGGGACCATATGTGCACAGGTGTTCTATGCACAAACACTATCCTACCACCTTTCAACAAACCATTGGGGAATATAGCTTTCCCCATGGAAACTACATTCAGGGGTATTAGCAGCAGCAGCTAACTTCAAAAAAAAAAAAAAAAAAAAAAAAAAATCGTGCCACTACTACTTGACATTCACTTTGATAATATTTATTGCAAAGAGTGACGAGCAAGATGCTTTTTTTTTTTTTTTTTTTTTTTTTTCAATCTGGCCCTTGTCCTTTTAGGGACAAATCTTTGACATACTGTAACAGGACACAGACCATTATTACACAATGTAGAACCAGCGTGTAATGAGAACAATTATGATTCATATTAGTATTAAAATACATACACACATAAAAGCAGCTGTTTGCACATAGCTCTGTCGGTAATTCCAATGCGGAAAAAAAACATACAGGAGGCATCACCAAAATGGTATCAACACAGCCCCAGGAGGAATGAACAGCGATTCAGGAGGCAATCATGTTCAAGTGCACCAGTGTATATTAATATTCAATGTTATTGCTCATGATGCAAGATTGGTTTTGAAGGCAGTGGTGATTAGAAGATACTGGGTTTTTTTTTTAAGAGAGAGAGAGAGAGAGAGAGAGAGAGAGAGAGAGAGAGAGATCCAAATATGCTTTAGTATTACAAAAAAAGAAAGCACAAAGCAAAAAATCAAAGACAATATCATAAGCAAATAAAAAATAAAAATAAAAATGAGAAGGAAAAAAAAAGTGAAAAAAAAAATTATCCATCTTTCCACCTCTAAGGACCCCCCCCCCCCCCCCCCCCCCCCCCCCCCCCCCCCCCCCCCCCCCCCCCCCCCCCATCCCTATCAGAACAAATGATTTTACGGAGCAGTAAGCTGGCTCACACTCAAACACTAGGTGAGCACATCACACATCTTTCACATACTGACATTTGCATTCACTGATACAGTGTGCCCAATCATTCACAGTATTTAGTAAAGCATTTTGAGACAGTGCTTGAAAACAACCATCACTTTGGGAAAGTAAGATGATCATTATTATGTGAATATGCATTGATAATTATCTTGCACAGCTGTTTAGCGAGTGAAAGTGTGCAAAACATTTAAACCATTTTTGTTCTGTAAGATCTGAGCTTCAACGGTACTTACGTTCAGGTGGAAGTGAGTTCCAGGGAAGGGGACCAGACTAACAAAGGCTTGTGTGAAATAGGTCAATTCTAGGTAGGAAAGGTGTGAAATAGGTCAATCCAAGGTAGGAAAGTCTTGTGTGAAATAGGGTAGGAAAGTCTTGTGTGAAATAGGTCAATCCAGGTAGGAAAGTCTTGTGTGAAATAGGTCAATCCAAGGTAGGAAAGTCTTGTGTGAAATAGGTCAATCCAGGTAGGAAAGTCTTGTGTGAAATAGGTCAATCCAAGGTAGGAAAGTCTGTGTGAAATAGGTCAATCCAAGTAGGAAAGTCTTGTGTGAAATAGGTCAATCCAAGGTAGGAAAGTCTTGTGTGAAATAGGTCAATCCAGGTAGGAAAGTCTTGTGTGAAATAGAATCCAGGTAAAGTCAAATAGGTCAATCCAAGGTAAGGAAAGTCTTGTGTGAAATAGGTCAATCCAGGTAGGAAAGTCTTGTGTGAAATAGGTCAATCCAAGGTAGGAAAGTCTTGTGGTGAAATAGGTCAATCAATCAAGGTAGGAAAGTCTTGTGTGAAATAGGTCAATCCAAGGTAGGAAAGTCTTGTGTGAAATAGGTCAATCCAAGGTAGGAAAGTCTTGTGTGAAATAGGTCAATCCAAGGTAGGAAAGTCTTGTGTGAAATAGGTCAATCCAAGGTAGGAAAAGTCTTGTGTGGTCATGGGTCAATTCTAGATAAATGGGTATAAGATAGGGTGTTACACAGAATTTCTAGAATTCATGCAAAATTTGGAGTGAATAGTTTGCAGGGCTAATCGAGATACAACTTTTTGCATGCACTTTCTTTTATTGATAGCAAACATGTCCTTCAATCAACTTAAAGCAGTTTGTATGAACTTCAATATCACAGAAAAGGTCACAAGATCCTTCAATATGAAGAGGGAGATTGTTCGCAGAGAAAATAGGAAAGGACTTAAAACTGAGCTCAGGGGTAATCCACATTTGACACGCAATGCATCAGATGTTGAGGAATTAAGACTGACAAATTGTTGAAGACTGTCCAGAAATGAACTTGAGAGAATTTTTCCTGCAGGTTAACAATTCCTCCATCATTACATTAATGATCTGATGGAGAAAAAAAAAAAAAGAGAGGGGGGAGTGTGTGGGGGGGGGGGTGTGCGAACGGAATAAAGAGATTGAGAATGAAAAGTCAGAGAATATATTGTAAATATGAAATCCTTCATCCGCCGCCTTTAGGGAGCACTGTAACCCATCCAAACAGAACTATTCATATTGTCAGCTCCCAGGCCTTTTGTCTGTGGGATAGGACTTGTCAGGGAGGCACGGCGTATTGTGTCTGTGCTCCCTGGCATCAAATAGATCTACCACAGTCTGCAATTCCGTGGTATGCTCACCACCAAAGGTTCAAAAAGGGAATCACACAAAAGCATTTTCTTTTTAAATGATAATTATTGACATGAAAATCCTTCGTAAAATGAACATACAATGCTCCTGAGAATGTATTTTCATTGATTTTTTTTATGTCAGTAGCCCTACTAAGTTCTTTTTTAGCACTGTGTGACATAAATGATCCTTTCTAAAACCAGATGGACTCTCCTTCAATAGATTGTATAACTTAAGATGGTCATAACTGCATCTCTCTGTGTGCTTTCTAATACTTGCAACACAGGGATTGGTCTGTTATTGGTTGTTGTGAATGGTTACCAGACTTGTACACGGGAACAACTTTTGCAGCTTTGAACTGTGTTGGAGCTGAAAGTTTTGGAATGTTATCATCAATTCCATCACATCTACAAATGTCTCCTTCAAATGAGATAAGAAATAATAAACATCAGTTTACAGAAAGAAAGGGTACTGACAGTTGGGAATGGACATTATTAGTATTGCAGGACATGGTTAATCTTCTGGGTATTTTGGTTGAATAATAGCATATCCATCCCACACACACACCCCGCACTTCCACAAGAAGTGCATATGATTATATGAGCAATGCACTGGCTCACACACTTACACTGCATGAATACATTATAAATCTTTCATATGTGGGCATTTCTATGCACTGACATCACCTGTCCCAATCATCAACAGTCGTAAATTCTTTTCAAACAGTGGTACCTGTGAAAAGAAATAATCCCTTTTGGAAAGTAAGTAAACTGTATGTTGGTTCGGAGTATGAGCACACCTGCTCATTTACCATGCCATCATCTTTTTGCACAAGGCTATTCATTCAATGTCTGCATAATATTGGAGCACATGCAGTTTCACCATGCTAAGTTTATGTCAACAACTTTTAATGATGCCACTTTTGTGTGGTGGCAGTGGTGATTGCATGTGTGTGTGCACCCCCACACTTGCTCGCAAAAAGAAAGAATCTTTGTATAGTTTGCTTTTTTTTCTCAGCATATTGTCTATTGCATGAGGTACTTTCACCCATGAAAATAACTAGGTTCATTTTGTAACTAAAGGAGAACACAATGAAGGTCATGTGGAAGTTAGAACAGAGAGAAAAGGGAAGGAAAGTACTAAGAGACAGACGAGGGGGGGGGGGGGGGGGGGGGGGGGGGGGGGGGGGGGGGGGGGGGGGTGATATAAGGGCAGTGT
>JADBJO010009516.1:72500-82693 GCA_016801955.1 Conus betulinus | reverse complement strand
GTGAATATGTACAAGTTTACTTGTTAATTTAAAAGCGGGAACTCACAATTGTTTTGTCTTCAAGTGGATGTTTTGTCGAACAGTAACGTGAGCGAGAGTCTGACACTTTGGTCATTCTGTCTGTCTGTTGTATCTTTGTCCGTCCGTCTGTCTGTCTGTCGTTTGTCCTGTCTGTCTGGTTGTTGCTGTCCTGTCTGTCCCTGTTGGTTCTGTCTGTCTGTCTGTCCTGTCTCCTCGATCTCTCTCTCTCTCCTCTCTCTCCCTCTCTCTCTCTCTCTATTTTCTGACAGCCTTGAGTCTTGTTACCCACTAAGAACCCCACGCATCATTCTTCTCACCAGGTCTTCTCAGCAGACCTAGGCTTCCATTCTTAATCCCTCGCCTGCGACCTTCTGCTGGCGGTCGCTCGCCTCTAACGCCAAGTCAAGTCCCAGCAAAGACCGGCCTGTGAGTCCGAGGTAACAAAGATTGCACAGCATGTGAAGATCAATCAACATGGTGATCGAGTTCCCTTCTACTTTCAGCTGTCTTGGGCTGGGGAAAAGTGGTATGTGTTTGCAAACCAGAGGCACAGGGACAGCCTTTGATTGTCTTGCACTTAGAGAGGATGTGTGTGTGGTGTGTTGTGTGTGGGTGTGGTGGGTGATTTGTGTGTGTGTGTGTGTGCGTGAGTGTGTGTGCGTGTGCGTGTGTGTGGTGTGTGCGTGTGTGTGTGTGTGTTGTGGTGTTGTGTGTTTGTGTGTGTGTGTGTATGGTGTGTGTGTGTGTGTGTGCGTGCGGTGTGTGGTGTGTGTGTGTGTGTGTGGGTGTGCGCGCGCGCGCGCGTGAAAATTTGTTGTCTACATTTGCAGACACAATATAGACACATCTATGCATACTTAACGCCCGTTCAACCCTGGCATAGTATGGTAAGGTGATAGTATGGTAAAAATAATGTCCACGAATAAAGACAACGGCATGCCCTGTCTTAACGTCCACATGTTTTTTTTGTTTTATTCAGTGTCAAGTATTTTCTCTCCTAAAAACCTCTTTTTAGTTACAGCGTCCTTCTTATGTCTTCCTTCAATAATTTCCATGTTTTGGTGAATGGTACCCTAATCATTCTTCACCCCGGTAACGACTGACTGCATGTGTTCAATTGACTCTACAACGCCACAATGCACCAGAGAAGAGGAAAAAAAGAAAAAAAAAGAGACGCAGACCTTACACTGTGTGAAGATGATGGATACATTGACAGTATCATTCCCATCCGTTCATCCCTGGCACCACTTCCCATTTTGAGGAAATGAGGCAGCGCGGTTTGCTGATGTTTTGGGTACTGTAGCGGCTCCCTCGCAGGGCATCGTGATCATCCATCACTCTGTGCCTACATGCCGAACAGGGAGACAAACGGGTATTGGAACTACAGCCAGAAAGGAAAACAAAATGTCGTGTTATGAGTGTTTCTATCCCTCCCACTCGAACTCTTCAGTACCCAGAACTACCTTTTATATGTAAACTTCTCCCTGTTTGGTCATTTGACTATGGATCTTGACATACAATGTTAGATTTGTATAATTAGTAAGCTGATCTGCGTTGAATTTGCTGCATGTTCGCATCAAATTGAAAAGTGAACACAAAGACATAAAGACACACACAAACAGCCACACACGAAGAAACACTCAGACACATTCAGACGAACACAGACACACAGACATACACGGACAGACAGATACACACACAAGCACGCCACACACACACACACAACACACACCACACACACACACACACACACACACACACACACACGCATGCGCACGCGCGCGCACGCACGCACACACGCACGCACGCACGCGCGCGCGCGCACATATCTACACATACCGTACACTAAACAACTAAGAATACTCGCATACACGCAAGCACTCAGAGAGGACAAAACTGAAGGAATGAATGATAGAAACAGACAAATGTCCAAACAAGAGAGGAAAACACAGAAAGAAAGAAAAGGAGACAGAAAAATGAAACAAATAAGGTTGAGTG
Organism: Conus betulinus; assembly: GCA_016801955.1. Classification (NCBI taxonomy): domain Eukaryota; kingdom Metazoa; phylum Mollusca; class Gastropoda; order Neogastropoda; family Conidae; genus Conus; species Conus betulinus. The sequence goes on along the minus strand of JADBJO010009516.1, from coordinate 80,674 downwards.
GCAGAGAAAAACATTCATCCCATGCAAACACGCGTGCACTCACCACACACACATACACACACACACACACACACACACACACACCACACACACACACACACACACACACACCACACACAACACATCATACATACATAACCTACACACACACATACACACACACGCACGCACACACGCACGCACGCACGCACCCCCCCCCCCCCACACACACACACACACAAGATCTGCATGCACACACAAGCAAATTACAGACGCAAAACACGCACGCACCCACGCACATACACAAACACAGAGCACATCACCTATACACACACGCGCACCCGTGCACAAACAAACACGCACACACATACACACACACACACCCGAGCGCGCGCACACACACACACACACACACACACACACACACACACACACACACACACAACACACACACCACACACACACTTATTCATATAAATACACTCCTCCATCCAAACACACACACACACACCACACACACACACACACACACACACACACACACACACACACAACACACACACACACACACACCACACATTATTCATATAAATACACTCCTCCATCCAAACACACACCCACACACACACACACACACACACACACACACAACCCACACACACACACACACACACACACATACTCAGTCATACACACGCACACACACTCGCACATACTCATATGCGCATCCGCCTACACCCGGCCGGGCGCGTACGCACGCGCGCGCGCACACACGCACACACACACGAACACACACACACACACACACACACACACACACACACACAACACACACCACGCACATGCCACACCCACACACACACACACCACACACACACACACACACACACACACACACACACACACACACACTCATACGCGCACAGACACACACGGGCGCACCCCAAGAAAAGCGTAAATAGATAAACCTATAAATAATATATCTAATTGACAGCTTCGTTTGTATCTCAATCATCATTAACTTTAAATCATCACCAGACATTTTCATACGTCAGCGCTGCCCTTCCCCCCCTCCCCCTTTTTGATGATGAAAGTTGCCTATGCAACCTTCATGACATTCTCTACATTCAATGTCAGACTGTTCTACCACCTCACCCCGTTCTCCCCCCCCCCCCTCCCCCCTCTCAGCCACACTCTCAGCCATCCCCACCACGGTCACCACCACCACCACCATCACCACCACCACTCGCCCCCCCCCCCCCCCCCCCCTTTCCGTTCGTCCTCATTACCCTCGTTCCGCCACCTTTGGGCTACCGATCATCGCCTCATGGCAGACACGACTGTATGATGGTGCGAATGTGTGTCGGCTTTTGATGTAGCGCCGTGTGTTTGCGCTAGACTACACTGTTTCATCTACCTGTCTGTCTGCCTGCTTTGCCGAGTAGTTCTCCCTCTTCTTCCTCCCTTGCCCACCTCGCCCTTCCCTCTCCACCCCCAACACCGTCTCCTTTACTCCCCCAATCCCCACACCACCATCCCGTGTTTGGTCTGTTAGCGCTGTCTCTGCGTCTCCGTTCTCTTTCTCTTTTTCGTACACACACGTTGTTGTTGTTGCTGTTGTTGTTGTTGCTGCTGCTGCTGCTGCTGTTGTTGTTGTTGTTGTTGTTGTTTTTGTTGTTATACGAATATTTAAACGCCGAAACAGCGTGATGCACTGCTGTCGAAAAATCAACAACCTCACATACTAAGCTTCAGAACAACTAAGCAAGAACAACAGCGACACACAAACCCATGTTATTAAGAGCGCTCCCACTGCATCCAAACGTACCAGTTTTGCTACCATCCCACCTCCCCCACTCTATCGCCCAGTTAGTGACCAAAAAGCAAAATCACAGAACGGAGACTAAAAACCATATTCAAACGCATAGAACATTCCTAAACGATACAGCACATTATTTACAATGTCAATCCAAGAGAAAGAAATGCGTTAAGGTTTGGTTTTAACAGAGTACCTCAGCTGATATTAGAGTTTAATTGTAAAGGAAAAGGGCTTGACAAACAAACAAGCGTTGCCGAAAGTTTTAGTACGGGTAGTTGGAATTACGGAAAGATGAGTATCAGATACGAGCGGAGTTCATGTGATGGGGTGAAGAGGTGCAGCAGATCAGTCAGATACTGGGAAGAGGAGGACTCGATGAATTTATTTTCAGCCAGCTGCAATTTTGTACAAGATTCTTTGTTGAACTGGAACCTGTAAAAGAAACAGAAAATGAAGTTGTAGAAGCAGAGAGCGAAACCTGAGGCAGACAGCATGGTGTGGGACTTTTCTGAAATTTACTAAAGAGGCTACACGGCGAGTTAGGTAAAACAAAAATCATTACAATACTGGAGATGGGTGTGTACACATGGGCAGACAGGACGTTTGGTGGCATCCTCGGAAGAAGGTGATGGGTGGAAGCCGGTGCCAGAATTCAAGGAAGCAAAACCGTATACAATATGTTAGTAACGTGCTGTTGAAAGAAGCGAGATTCATCAAACATAAAGGAGAGGCCTATACGAGGGCAAATGGTAACAGATCAGAAGGCGGTGGAGAAGAGCAGCTTTTCCAAGATGCGTTTCTACTCTCGCGGACTTTGTTTTGAAGTTGATCATGAAAGAATTTTTGAAATCTCTGACTGACTGACTAACTGAAACCAATTTATTGTCAGGTTAACTCCAGGTTCTCTCTCTCTCTCTCTCTCTCTCTCTCTCTCTCTCTCTCTCTCTCTCTCTCTCTCTCTCTCTCTCTCTCTCTCTCACGCACACACACACACACACGAACACACACACACACACACACACACACACACACACACACACACACATACATACACACACACACACACACACACACACACACACACCACACACACACACACACACACACATACACACACACACGCGCGCGCGCGCGCGCGCGCGCTCGCGGACACACACACACACACACAGACACACAGACACACACAGACATTCACGCACGTACGCACGAACACACACACACACACACACACACACACACACACACACACACACACACACACACACACACACATATATATATAATATATATATATATATATATATATATATATATATATATATATATATATATATATATATACACACACACAAAGTGTTTGTGTCTGTATGTTTGTGTCTGTGTGTCTGTGTGTCTGTGTCTGTATGTGCTCGCGCGCGCGCATGCATTTTCATTCCATACATGTTTGTCTCTCACTCATACTATTTCTTTTTCTATGTGGTTGCGTTTTTTTGTCGTTTGTTTTTGGCTTTCTTTCTCCCTTTCCTTCTTTCTTTCTCTCTGCCTTTCTTTCTTTCCTTTTTTTCTGAATTTGTCGGTCTTCCTTTCTTTCTATCATTTTCTCTCTCGTTCGCTTCTTTGTGTTTCTTTCTTTCTCGATTGCTGTGTTTCTTCCCCTTCTTTCTTTCTTTCTTTCCTTCCGTCTGTCTGTCTGTCTGTCTGTCTGTCTGTCTGTCTGTCTGTCTGTCAGTCTGTCTGTCTGTCTGTCTGTCATTCTTTCTTTCTTATTGTGTTTTTTTCTTTCCCTTTCCCTTTCTCTTGTTCCTTTTTTTTCTCTCTCTCATTCATTGTCTCTACCCACTTTCTCCCAGTAATTTCATGGTTTTTGTACTTTCTTGACAGATACCTCCCCCCCCTCCCTCCAGTTCCCACTCTTTCATCCCACTCTCACGCCCACCCCACACCCTCAATGTCTGTCTGTCTGTCTGTCTGTCTATCTGTCTGAGTGTCTGTCCGTTTGTCTCTGTTCTCTGTCGCTGTCTCTCTCTCTCTCCTCTCTCTCTCTCTCTCTCTCTCTCTCTCTCTCTCTCTCTCCTCTCTCTCTCTCTCTCCCCCCCCCCCCCCCCCTCTCTCTCTCTCTCTCTCTCTCTTTCTCTCTCTCATACAGCTGCCCGCTCCCCCCACTGCCTTCCTCCACACGGTGTTTACCAGTCTTGCCGTGGCACCTCTGTCTCCATGACTTCATTTCAAACAACAAAAAACAAAAATAAATAAATAAATAAATAAACAAACAAAGAAAGATAGTTCGTTCTTGACCTTGACCCAGACTTGCGTGGGATCCCGTGCATACGTCTTCTGATCCTGTGTGTGTGTGTGTGTGAGAGAGAGGACGCGCGAGAAGGTGAACTGCGCACAGAGTAATTTACCAATGAGATCACGTTACTATTTATGAACTGCGCACAGAGTAACTTACCAATGCGATCACGTTACTATTTATGAACTGCGCACAGAGTAATTTACCAATGAGATCACGTTACTATTTATGAACCCGCGCACAGAGTAATTTACCAATGAGATCACGTTACTATTTATGAACTGCGCACAGAGTAACTTACCAATGCGATCACGTTACTCTTTATGCACTCCGGGAGCAGTTTGCTGCCGGCGCAATGTTCATTTACGATGTGGTCTGGCTGTATTGCATTGTATTGAATACAGATTGTTTGTCAGTTGGTATGTCTGTTTGGTTGTTTTGTGTTAGCGTTTTCATTTTACTGCCGATGCTGTACTGTATCGTAAGGAATTGTATCTATTTATGAGCGGGTGATGTTGCATTTTACTGTCTAGCATTTTAGTGCATTTTATCATCGTTTTGTGTTATTGTATTTTGTGTTGTGCTGTATTTCATATTCAAAGTCCATTGTGATTTAATTGTTTATTGACGATGTTGAATGAATATACGTCACACAGCTTTGTGTTATTTTGTGAGGACTATTGCGTCATATTACACAGCGTCCTGTAACATTGCATACAACTGAATTGTCGGATTAAATTGCTTTGGATTGAGTCGTATCGGACTGAACTGGATTACATTGTGGTATATTGAATTGTAATGTATTACACTGTGCTGCACTCCGATGTATTGTAGTGTAGTGTAGTGTAGTGTAGTGTAGTGTAGTGTAGTGTAGTGTAGTGTAGTGTAGTGTAGTGTACTGCGTTGTGTTGTGTTGTTTCGATGTTTTGCATTGTTGTTTCTTGTAGAGCATCACCAAAAACGACATACCGTTCTGTAAGTAAAATTGGGGAGACTTCTCCATCGCAACGGAGTGTCAACCTTTTCGCTCTCATTCTATTTACTAGTCTATTTTGTTTCTGCTAACTGGGTCAGTTTGTTTTATCTGTGGAAGGGATTTAACTCTCATCATCGTATTGCGATGTCTAAGTTTCTTTTGCATGCACTGAATCTGCGATGAAATGAGAAACCTCGTCTAGTACTTTCATCCCAAACTCTGGCGCCGAGACAGCTGTTTACGCTTAGATGAAGAGGGGAAGGCAAAATCCCCCTTGGCCTGTCCAAGAATAGAACCGCAGACCCGAACTCTGGTCAATACCGAGGCGATAACGTTATCCGCAGCACCCTCAGGCCAATGATCGTTTCCGGGCTCTACATCGACCATTTCCTGCACGTGCCTGTATTAAGCTTTATCAAATTTATGCGCAGCAGGGAATGCTTTAAAGTCTTCTTCTTCTTCTTCTTTCTTCTTCTTCTTCTTTCACACATGAAGCCTATACAGTGTTGACCTTATCGGGAGCAGCAGATAGCTGAAGACTTTTAGGGGCACAAATAGTATCCCTGCTTCCGGAACTATCAGCCTGAGAGCCAGAAATTACCGGCTCCAAAAAGACATGCTGAGACCCAGCCGGTGGTACAATACCGACAGCGCTGGGGGCACCTGGTGAAACAGTTCTTCACGGATTTTAGGATTAAGGAGAAGAAGAAGAAGAGAAGAAGAAGAAGAAAAAGAAGAAGAAGAAGAAGGAGGAGGAGGAGGAGGAGGAGGAGGAAGAGGGGGAGGAGGAGGAGGAGGAGGAGGAGGAGGAGGAGAAGGAGGAGGAGGAGGAAGGGTGCAGGAGGAGGAAAAAGAGGAGAAGGAGGTGGTGGTGGTAATGGTGTTAGTGATGGTGGCGCCGACGACATTAATGATGATGATGATGGTGATAATGATGATGATCATAAACATGATGATGATAATGATGATGATGATGATGATGATGATGCTGATGATGATGATGATGATGATGATGATGGTGATGACGATGATTATGATGAGGAGGAGGAGGAGGAGGAGAGGAGGAGGAGGAGGGAGGAGGAGGTATGGGAGGAAGGAGGAGGAGAAGAAGGAGGAGGAAGAGGAGGAGGAGGAGGAAGATGATGATGAAGAAGATGATGATGATAATTATGACCACGATAATCATGATTATGATCATGATCATGACGACAACGACGAGAGACGACGATGACGATGACAACGATGATGATGGTGATAATGATGATGATGATGGTGATGCTGATGATGACCTTTCCTCAAAGATCACGAGCTGCCCAGCTTCACGTCAGCTCTGTTGAATGAAACCGTCCTCTCTGTCCCTGGCGGCTGCCATTAAAATTGAGTGATGACGATGTAGGTGAGGATGAACAAAAGCAATGTGTTAATTATCAATCAGTAACTCTCTCTCTCTCTCTCTCTCTCCCGCCTCTCTCTCTCTCTCTCTCTCTCCTCCCGTATATATCTCTCTCTGCTATATGTCTCTTGTCTCTCTCCTCCTCGAGCGCTGGCTCTCCTCAGGATGGTGTTGGGTCGCCTACTGCCGGTGTTATATGGCCTAATGTCACTGTTTGCACGTGCGGATTGGCTGCACGTGTTGTTTCGGTTTTTCAGGTTGTTTACAGTTCAGGGTGCGTTTGCTGACAACGATTTCCATTTTGTGCTGCAGTTGTTTACTATTTCTACTTTAGTATTTAGGGTGCTAAGTATGGTTTGCATAGTATAAACCATTTTTCTGTTGAACATAGGCTTGCATCCTTTTGAAATGTTATTGTATGGTGATGCCCTTTTATGATTTTCCAGGATATGTTATAGTTTATTTTTTTGTCTTTAAGTCTCCAAATATATTTGCTCAGTTCTGTTTGGTTTTTGTATTTTTACTTTGTTGAATGACTGTTTATGGTTTGCATATCTGGTTTTGAAGTGATTTTCAGTGACGCACGCACGCACGCACGTACGCACGCACGCACGCACGCGCGCACGCACATACACACACACACACACACACACACACACACACACACACACACACACACACACACACACACACACACACAGGCAAAGGAACGTATTGTTGTTACAGCCTGCGAATGGCATGGGAATCTTGACGGCAAAAATGTACTGAACTATTTCACTTCGCTAATACTTATCAGTTCGTTAAGAATTACCTCATTGTTTACATGCAGTATAGAATTGGTCATTATCTCGCTGAACACTTTTTTGATCCGCTGTTTGATGTGGATTCGAACCACAGATCATCGCTATAATTGAATAAGACGGTCCATCCTATCTGTCCATTAAAATTCGTTTGAAACCAGTTCTGCAGTTTTTGCGTGATACAGTGTGTAGAAATCTTCATGAAGAATTTTGGAACCACGGTTTGATTCAGAGCCACATCACAGCTCCGCACAGAAATTGAAAGCAGTCGGTTCTGGCGTGTCTGGCGTTTAAATGTATCTATTGGCCGGAATTGGTTGAAATGGGTTCAGATGTTCTTGACGTTTCTTTTCTGGCAAACAAACAAATCAATCAACTTCCAAGCGTGAGGGAAAAACAAGGGTTTCGTAGCAGTGAACAAATCTCTAAAAAAGGAAACGCTTCCGGCACAGCTTAGAATTGTTTTGTTTTTAAATGCTTGGCTTTTGCTGATAGGCCATGTGTGTTGTGTTCAACCGGTGGTTATATGTAAAAGGAAGGCCTCACGATGTAATGCCATGAAATATTCGTTTGTTCTTGTTGTTGTTGCTGCGTCGATAGTGTGTGCATTATGTAAACTCTCTCTCTCTCTCTCTCTCTCCTCTCTCTCTCTCTCTCTCTCTCCTCTCTCTCTCCCTCTCTCCTCTCTCTCCTCATCTCTCTCTCTCTCTCTCTCTCTCTCATGCACGTACGTATGAGCATCACACACACAGACGTCCAGTCCATACACACACACACCACACACACACACACACACACACACACACACACACACACACACACACACGCACGCACGCACACACACTCACATCTATCATGTGCGCGCTTTCGATTGAGGCGATATCTAAGAGGCAGAATTGATCCATAATTAACCA
>JADBJO010009516.1:55000-60000 GCA_016801955.1 Conus betulinus | reverse complement strand
AGGGAGTACTTTAAAATGAGAACGAAGAAATGCTGTCTGTGTGTCTGTGTGTCTGTCTGTGGTCTAAATGTGTTCCACTCGTTCCAGACAAAACTTCTGGGCCGAACTTTCTGAAAATGTGTAGGCATGTTCATTTGGGGTCACGGATGATGCCCGATGTTTTTGTATTCCCAGTTCTTACAGAACAGGGATACTTTACAATGGGAACGAAAAAATGCTCTGTGTGTGTGTGTGTGTGTGTGTGTGTGTGTGTGTGTGTGTCCGTGGTCAAAATGTGTTCCACTCGCTCCAACAAAACTTCTAGGGGTGGGGGTGGTGGGTTGTGGGGTGGGGGGCTGATCTTTCTGAAAATCTGTAGGTATGTTCATTATGGGTCACGATGGATGCCTGAGGTTTTATTTTAGCAGAATAGCCGTTACTAAACGGCCATGACGGGCCCAAAACGGGTTTTCTCCTTTATGGAATATCTCAGTGACGAAATACTTATGACGCATTGATGATGACGTTTTTTTTTTCTTCTTTATGGACTCTCTCGGTGACGAAATACATTATGACGCAAGTTTGATTGTGTGACGTTTTTCAGCCCCCTCCCCCCCCCTCCCCCCTTCCCCCGCCCACGTGTATATGCTTTGCATCCTGTTTGTTTTTAAAGAACATATCTATAAAGACGTCCTCCAAGGACACGAAGTGCGCAGTAACTGTTAGCAGGAAGGATAAGGGGCACCTGCGAACCTTCACTGCTGCATTAAACGAAAACAAACAAACAAACAAACAAAAAAGACGATTGCACTGGAATCAAGCTGTATAGTCACTGCAACCAAAAGAAAAGGAAAACAAAACAGAAACAAAAACGCAAACAAACAAAGAAGGAGAAAACAAAAAGAAGAAGGCGAAGGCGATGACAACGACGAAAAGAAGAAAGAAGAAGAAGAAGAAGAAAAGAAGAAAGAAGAAAAAAGAAGAAGAAGAAAAAGAAGAAGAAGAAGAAGAACTAGAAGAAGAAGAAGAAGAAGAAAAAAGAGACCAGCAGAATCAAGTCTGTGAGACTACCCCCTTGCTATCCATCTCCGTCCCTAATGAAGAAGACACGTCGTCACGACCTAGATAATGATAACCACGCGAAAGACATTCGAGAGGGCTGACGCTTTCGTCAGGGTCGAACGGACAAGGAATATGTCATCTGCTCCGGCATTCCAGCCCAAATCAACGAGCACGCCATTGTGCCATATTGTCCATCTAACCATATAGTTTGGGTCAAATCCATTGTAACTGTGTGGTGCTTGTTGTGTGTGTGTGTGTGTGTGTGTGTGTGTGTGTGTGTGTGTGTGTGTGTGTGTGTGTGTGTGTCCCCATAATCTTAAAGACAGACACACTGAAAAACAGACAGACGAAAGAAAAATGCGGTGAAAACATAATCTTCTTGGTTTAATGATGATAATAACAATAATGATACTTATATAGTAATGACGATAATAATAATAATAATGATAATAATAATAAAGACGACGACGACGACGACGACGACGATGATGATGATGATGATGATGATGATGATGATGATCAAGTCAAGTCAAGTCAAGTAAACTTTATTATCTCAATTTGAGAAATTAATTTGTGGTCACACACATTCGCAGCAAATAAACAATAATTTAGCCACATTACCCATTTTCTCACATACGACATACATTCATATAGAGAATTTGGATTTTCAATTAAACGTCTTCTCGGTTCATGAATCAATGGACAGGGAATAAAACTTTGTTTAAAATCTGACACTTCTGCATTTAACCGATCGATGATGATGATTTTGGTGATGATGATGATGATGATGATGATGATATGATGATGACTATAATAATAATGATAATAATAATGATGATAATAATAATAATAATAATTGGTGAGCTGAAGTTTGTCAACTGTCATCCAAGATTTGATGTCCATGATACACGACTGTATGTGTTAGAATGCAATTAAGAGATTTCGCTGAATATGTAAATTTGATTGTCATCTGAAAAGCAGAGATGAGACAGGCTATGATGGGCAGCAGTTTGGGAGTCTGTCCCGCTAGAGCTTAAGATGTCTTCCGAACGCTAGTCTTTCAGATGAGATGATAAGGCAAGGTCACGTCTGAAGCATGAACCTAGTGAATGGAAACAGAACTCACGGCCATCACGGTGAGCAGCCCCTGGGCGGATTCTGTTGAGACGCCATCTTTGGAGGAAAAGCCAGAAGATGCACTGACCGATAGGAAGAAGGGAGAAAAGCGTGGCTACTTAAGGTTACACATCTTCTCGTTTTGGGGGGAAGAATTGCTGGAATTTGACAGGAGTGAAGATAAAGTTATGTAGACAGACATCCTCTCTCTCTCTCTCTCTCTCTCTCTCTCTCTCTCCCTCACCAGTCAGAAGGCCTCAAGGCTCTCTCCTCTCCCTCTCTCTCTCTCCCTCCTCTCTCTCTCATCTCTCTCTCTCTCTCTCTCTCCTCTCTCTGTTCTTTTTGTGTGTGTTTTTTTCTCCTCCTATTATTCCACCGCTCAGTATAAACTTTATTATGATTATGACAGATCTCTTTTTGTGTTTGTGGCTTACTTTTGCTGAATATTACTTCATAGTTTGTTGGTTGTGTAATCTTGAATAACAATCTGTTTTTTTTTTTTTATTAAGAAGTAATGAAATTGACGGAAAAGAAGTTATATGACACAATAATACGGAAATACGAATGTATGAATAAAATAAAACGTATAACCGTCAGATAACAACAAACAAAACAAGAATGGATTTAAAAACAATTAAAAAAAAAAAAAAAAGGGAGGGGAAAATTCATACAAAGATCACTCATCACTATTGAGAAGACCAGCACTGTTTCGTTCTCTGCAGTGCGCATCAGTAAAGGTAGATTCAAACGCTAAGACACGGTCTCTCGTCCCTCGCCACGAACGCTTCAGCGAACCTCAAGCAAACCACACACCATCACCTGATTACCGGAGGAGGCTGATTCAATAATGCGTCTAACACTGCGGTGGCCACAGGTACTATGAGGCAGGGAACCGTGTCCGTTTTGTTGGCACACGTGTTTCTTGTGTTTCTCTGACAGGAATTTCCTCTGGCACTTAGGGAGAACGACGTAAGCTTGTTCGTTACGGTATGAATCACGCCATGACTCCTCGTTAAAAGACTTTCCTACTGTGAAAGAGGGAGGGAGTGTTGTGTGTTGTGTGGGTGGGTGGGTGGAATTGGGGGAGGGGGGCGATATGGGGATGAGAGGAGGGGGGTGTAGTAACGGGAGGGGGGGGGGAGTCGAGAGGTACATATGTGAAGCATACAAGGAATCTTGGTGGAGCAAAACAAGAAATCCTGGTCCAAAAAAAACAAGAGATCATGGACAAACAAACAAGAAATCTTGGTGAAACAAACAAGAAATCCTAGTCAAACAAACAAGAAATCCTGGTGAAACACACAACAAATCCTGGTGAAGTAAACAAGAAACCCTGGTCAAACAAGCAGAAATCTTTGTGAAGTAAACAAGAAATCCTAGGTGGGCAACATGAAGAACTGGACTGAGCACAACGCCTCTGGCCTGTTGCACATGACTGGTCCAAACGTCGTGGGATGTGGGTGACTATCCTTCGTCTTGTGACGTCGCTGATTACAAAACTTCGTCCATCAGCTTCTGTAGCTGAAATTGATGCGTTAGTGTCTCGAACTCAGGAATATATTGATGAGCTTAAGGACTGTGTGCGACTGTTCGCGATAAGCTGCAACTAAAATAATAATAAGAGAACTTATGCTGACTTATTTCTCCATCATCCCCCCCCCCCCTTTCCCCCCCCCCAAAACAACAACAACAACAACACAACAAAAAACCAGAGAAGAAGAAAAATCAAGATCATTCTGTTTCTCTAATTCTACACTGATAAACGGCACGTCTATTTCTTTTCTTCTTCTGTTCACGACCTTGTTTTGACTCCTGACCAGTCCCTCTTTCTTTTCCGCAACATTTTTGCAAATAGCAGTAAATTTGCCTACCTGGAATTGCGTAAAAATCGATTCTATCCGTCAGCATCTCTCTACTGATGCAACCAAAACCTTCGCGCGTGCGTTTTTTGTCCTCTCAAGGATATGTTAATCTAATTTTTCTTTCGGTCATCTGTTCAAAATTTCTGTTAGATTTCAATGAATCCAGATGAAACACTATCAGACTTCTCGCAGAGTTGCTGAATCTGACCACGTTGCTCCTCTCCTTCATTCTCTCAACTGGTTGCCTGTTATTGTGATGGAATAGATGTCGAGCGATCAACTCTTACTCCCGCGCTGTCAGTCACTGTGGTCCAGAGTATCTTTCAGATCCCCCTCCAACTCTATACTCCATCTCGCCAGCTCCGCTCTTCCTCTGATACACACATCTCAGGATAGTCTCGCTGTAGGACTAAGACTTACAGACAAAGATTTCTTTTTTCTTCTCACGCCGTCCCAGGACCTGGAACCTGGAACAGACTCCATGACAAAATCCCGACCTTCTGACTTCAATTATATATCCGACAGTAAAACTCCAGCCTTTTCTCTGGGCGATGGATCTGATTGTGGAGTGTGCATTGAAACGGTACGTTCTGCTGCTTATGAGTGACCTGTTTGATCACGTAAGTGTGTATGTATGCAGTATGTATGTATGTATGTGTGTTGTAGAAGAATGTGCATAATGACGGGTATATATGTTTGTTTCATTTTATGAGTTTCGTATATGTGCGTTTTGGCTTGTATACGTGTAATACTGATGTAATGTGTGTAATATAATATTGTATGGCTTTATATAGGCTACATTCTCTATAAAGCACCTACAGCAGTTCTGTGGAACCAATCATTTGATATCATTATTGTAATTATTCAAGCATCTGTCGTTGCAATCTGTTATCGTTTGTTAATGGACAAAGACGACGATGTAGCTGGATTGAGCTCCCCAATTTCAAAAAGAATCTGAGGCCATCTTTTGTTTTGTCTTCT
>JADBJO010009516.1:42500-50000 GCA_016801955.1 Conus betulinus | reverse complement strand
TCTGTCTGTCTGTCTGTGAGAGAGAGAGCGTAGAGAGAGAGAGAGAGAGAGAGAGAGAGAGAGAGAGAGAGAGAGAGAGAGAGAGAGAGAGAGAGAGAGCAGACTGAGAAGACAGACAGACCAGACAGGGGACCAGACAGGGAAGAGTGAGAGAGAGAGAGTGAGACAGACAGAGAGAGCGTGAGACTGATTGTTCTGAAGAGATATAACAACGTAGAGAGACGGCTCTTTGAATGTGGTATACCACAAATATAACGATGCAAGCATTGGAGAATGTATCAGAAACGTTTGGAATTTATCAAGTTATTAAAAAGAAAATCTGAATAACATGTTTTACGGATCTCATAGCCACGGTTTCATACATAGCCAGCGGCATAGCAGCCATCATGCTATAGTTGCTTGCGTCGTAGATGTCTGAGGTCGTGGGTTTGAGTCCATCAGAGGCTTATCTTTGAAGAAAAAAGAAAAGGTTTATCGGCTTGTGCCAGAGTAGGCCAGTTGTTAAAAGTGGTATGGGTTCAAGTCGAAGACACACACACAGAGAGAGAGAGAGAGGAGAGAGAGAGAGAGAGAGAGAGAGAGAGAGAGAGAGAGAGAGAGAGAGAGAGAGAGAGAGAGAGAGAGAGAGGAACACTGACACTGACACTGACACTGGCATAAATTTATTGCCATTAGCATAAATTTAATTGCCATTAGCAAACGCCCTGTCGGTAAAGGGGGTATCGTGACTAATATCTAGCAGCAGCGGAGAGAGAGAGAGAGAGAGAGAGAGAGAGAGAGAGAGAGAGAGAGAGAGAGAGAGAGAGAGAGAGAGAGAGAGAGAGAGAGGAGAGAGAGAGAGAGAGCGCGAGAGAGACAGAACAGACAGGCAAACAGACAGACAGACAGACAGACAGACAGACAGACAGACAGACAGACAGACAGAGACAGAGAAGGTTAGATGTCTACGGGAGCTTTCAATGTGAAATTGTCACCGGGGTTGCCATCCCAATCACCTCCACAGCTTAATCCACAGCTTGGGACTCATTTTGAGGATGATCATTTGCATCAGCACACGCAGGACTCCCAACCCTTAACCTGCCCAGCCAACAAAACCCTACCAGTGAAAATAATTGCATTGTAGCAGAATCTGACTGAGCAACACCACCCCTCTGGAACTGAGATCTCACTCAGCGACTCTACCTCTCTGGAACTGGATCTGATTCAGGGACCCTACCTCCCTGGAACTGAAACCTGACTCAGCGACACCACATCTCTGGAATTGAGATCTGTATATCACTACGGTCCTCCAAAAGCATTTCCCTGGAATGTGCCGACACCTAGGACCTGGAGGCGAAATAATCACATTCACAAATTAAGCAGGAATGAAGGGTAGGGCATTATGGAACAGACGTTTTAGCTTCATTCCACGATGATCTGTTGGGATGCTGTTTGACTTGAGTCAGGAAAAGAGAGAACTAATACAGCGATCTGGACATAAGGCAAGTATACCTGGACTGGCCAAAAGGGCGACAGACTAAAGTGGGATGACAAGCAATTGAGACGGATAGACAAGACAGAACACGGCAGACAGCGAAAAAGTACAAAGAGATGGACAAGAAGATGACACTATGCAAAACAAGTCAAAGAGATGTACAAGATGACACAAAGCAACACAAGTCAAAGAGATGGACAGGAAGATGACACAAAGCAACACAAGTCAAAGAGATGGACAGGAAGATGACACAAAGCAACACAAGTCAAAGAGATGGACAGGAAGATGACACATTGCAAAAGAAGTCCAAGAGATGGACAAGAAGATGACAATGCAAAACAAGTGAAAGCGATGAAACTAGAAAAAAGACACACTAAAGACAGAGAACGTAGTCATAAGATGGCGTAGTAGTGCGGACTGAGTAGAAATGAAGGAGATGGGGAAAAAAAAAAGGTGGTACATTGTGCATCGAGAACAAGACGACGACAAACTCCAGGGCAAACAACAATTACAGGAGACAGGCAAGAAAATGACAATTTACAGCTAGAGAACAGGTAAGAATTTCACAAGAGGATGACGCACTGTAGACAAAGAACAAGAACAGGAGATGAAGAAGAAGATGAATCACCACTCCATAGAGAACAAGTAGAAGGAATGGACGACAAAAACGCGCCCACCGTCAGAGAACAAGGAACGGAGATAGACAAGAAGAAGATGCAGTGAATGTAGAGAACAAACAAAGGAAAGAGACAAGATGGCACAGTGCTGACAGAGAACACGAAAAGGAGACGGAGGACACATAAGAAGATAACACAAAGCAAGTAGAGAACATGTAAACGAGATGGACGGGAACATGACACACTGCGAATAGAGAGAAAAGAAAAAAAAAGAGAGAGACAGAAAGAGGGTGTACTGAGGGTAGAGACCAATAAAGGAAATGGACAAGGACATGACACTCAGCTGACAGAGCTAGAAAGCATAAGAGATGAACACAGCAGGATCGTGCTGTGTGAAACTTACGGTTGGAAACAGCTGAGTTTCCCATTACTTCTTCCAGTCTAACTTTTCTTATTCCCAGTCTCTGTCTACTTGTTTCAGACGTTGTGTGTTTGTTGGCTGCCTTACTGTATCTGTGTGCTTTGTTTTGTTTATATGATTATATATGTGTTTGCTGGTTCATCTGTTTGTCCCTTCGTCTGTCTATCTATCTGCCGCCACCTCTCTCTCTCTCTCTCTCTCTCTCTCTCTCTCTCTCTCTCTCTCTCTCTCTCTCTCTCTCTCTCTCTCTCTCTCTCTCTCTCCTTAACCCCCCCACTCCCCTTCTGTATCTTTGTCTCTTTTCTTTCTCACATATACATACCACCACCACCACCACTTCCACCACCACCACTTCCACCACCACCACCACCACCATCTCCACCGCCTCCACCACCAACACCACCACCAACACCACTACCATCATCATCCCAATGACTACTCTCCCCCTTCCTCTTACACACACACACACACACACACACACACACACACACACGCACGCACGCACGCACGCACGCACGCACGCACGCACGCGCACGCACGCACACACACGCGCACGCACACGCACACACACACACACACACACACACACACACGCGCGCGCGCGCGCGCGCGCGCGCGCGCACATACCCCATGCGCGCATGAACGTAAACAATGGGTGCAAATTCACAATAACGGAAAAAATCAAAGCACTGTTTTTCAGCATATGCATGCTGTACAAAGATTGGAATGATTTGAATAAATGCGAACAATGAATGGAATGATTTGGACCAAATACATACAATGATTGGAATGATTTGGACAAATACGTACAATGATTGGAATGATTTGAACAAATGCGAACAATGAATGGAATTAGGACAAATACGTACAATGATTTGAATGAATTGAACACAGACATCTCTAAGGACGTTTTTGACTCAGATTCTTGCAAAACATTACGAGCGATAGTTAACGAGACATTTGACTATAACAGAAACAACGAGGAGGAGGAGGAGGAGGAGGAGGAGGAGGAGGAGCAGAAGAGGAGGAGGAGGAAGAGGAAGAGGAGGAGAGGGGAATGATGTTGCAAGCAGTAGCAATGATGAATATAAGAATTAAAACAAAGAAAAGGGCAGGCTAGTGTCAAATGCGTACAATATTCGAGCCTCGCTATATTCACCATAGAGTAAAAAATTAAGATCTCAAGACGGAACGGATCATTACAAAAAAAAGCAACTTCTTCAAAATGGCGATGTGTGTGTGTGTGTGTGTGTGTGTGTGTGTGTGTGTGTGTGTGTGTGTGTGTGTGTGTGTGTGTGTGTGTGTGTGTGTGTGTGTGTGTGTGTGTGTGTGTGTGTGTGTGCGTACGTACGTGCCTGCTTGCGTGTACGTGTGTGTGTGTGTGTGTGTGTGTGTGTGTGTGTGTGTGTGTGTGTGTGTGTGTGTGTGTGTGTGTGTGTGTGAGAGAGAGAGAGAGAGAGAGAGACAGAGAGACAGAGAGAGAGAGAGAGAGAGAGAGAGAGAGAGGCAGACAGAGAGAGAGAGAGAGAGAGAGAGAGAGAGAGAGAGAGAGAGAGAGAGAGAGAGAGAGAGAGAGAGAGAGAGAGAGAGGCGGAGCAATGTGAAGCTCATCGGGTCAAAGGAAGAAAACATCTGATTTGCTTATACATTCATCAGAACCTGTCTTGTCGACAAAAAAGAAATAGCCAAATCAGAGAAAATAGCCAAGGGCCCATGTTTTTTGTCGGGTTGTTTGTTTGTTTGATCTGTCTCCTCTCCCGTTTTGTTTTCTGCCAGGATCTGTGATTTCACTAGGACTCGAGAAACAGACACGCTGTCGCGCACGACTTGCATTGGAATGAAGAGGTCGATGCTGTTTTGTGTTATTTCATCTCTCTCTCTCTCTCTCTCTCTCTCTCTCTCTCTCTCTCTCTCTCTCTCTCTCTCTCTCTCTCTCTCTCTCTCTCTCAGCGAAGTTAGCCATAAAGCGTCAAAGCGTCTCTCTCTCTCTCTCTCTCTCTCTCTCTCTCTCTCTCTCTCTCTCTCTCGTGTAGCCAGTGGCTCTTTCTTTCTTCCTTCTTTCCTTTCTTTCTTTCTTTGTTTCTTTGTTTCTTCCTTTCGCATTCTCCTGTCTGACAATAAAGCCAAAGCCATCCTCAGGAACAACTTCAGAAGTGGCGACATCGCATGGCTGCGAAGAGATCTGTCGATGCGCTGGTCTATAGACAGCATGACTTATACTACGCATTATTTCCCCTTCCTCATTCCCTCTTCTCTTTATCCGAGCCATTTTCTCACTCACTCCCGACACTGCGCTTAACTTTGACGTCAGTCCACAGCCTAAGATAATAGCAGGAGAAGAAAAAGTACTAACAATTACACAATTTGGCTCCATTTCAGAACTTAGCGAAACAATTGAGGAGTTTATACATGTTCACGGTACTCTAGACTATAAAGACGCAATGCAAAACTCTCTTTCCAACGGACTATACCGAGTTTGGGGGGTTCCTTATTTCTTCTTATTTCACCTGAAACGTACCAAGCTCTAATAACATAATTGCTGCAGAAAGAAACTAAAAGAGGCCTGTTTGCCCCAAAGATTGTGAAACCTAACTTGATTAATGCATGATATGCACAAGTGAAATTACTGAAGGCGATTTCTTTTTATTTTTTTTATTTTTTTTTAACGAAAAGAGAAGAGGATTCCTGTGTGTTCCTTTTGTTTATTAGAATCTTTCCATTTTATCTTAAAGAAATCTATTGCAATTTTAAAAAACCTCATATTTCTTGTTCTTGTTCTTGTTCTTCTTCTCTTTTTTTTTTTCTTTTCTGTGTTGGAATGCTTGACTTAATCACAACTTGACAAAGACATGCGGTTGTGCATAAAGTTCCACTTGAATCAATTGCAAAGCTGCTCTCTCTCTCTCTCTCTCTCTCTCTCTCTCTCTCTCTCTCTCTCTCTCTCTCTCTCTCTCTCTCTCAGTCTTTCTCTCTCCCTCCCTCCCTCCCTCTCTCTCTCCTCCTCCCTCCTCTCTCTCTCTCTCTCTCTCTCTCTCTCTAGTATAAATGTATCCATGGAAACAAAATCAATTTTACTGAAGATAATTTCTTGCCTAAAACGATATAAATGATTGGCTAAAGGGTAGTGAAACATGACTATTTTCGTTCAGAGACAGTATTCGCGAGTACAAAATAACAGAGAGCTATTCTTCTATTTCATTCGTATCGTGTAAAAAAAAAAAAAACCATCTTCTATTTGAACAGAACGCGTCTGTGTAGCCCACGCTACTAGCATCTCCAGGCCACAGCCAAATGGGAGGCTGCTAATGGAATCAGTCGAGCTGAGGGTGTAACGGAGACCTTGAGCTTATCGTTAGCAGAGAGGGGCGTGTAGCGATAAAACTGCCGTACCGAGCTGCAAAAGTGGTGAACTAGATTACAGCTGCCACTCAAAAGCCGCTGTTGCATCAGTTCTCCCCTGTGATATACCTTGTGGCGGATGAGCGAAAGAGATGCTCTCTCTCTCTCTCTCTCTCTCTCTCTCTCTCTCTCTCTCTCTCAATGATTGTTCTGCCTAAAAGTCAAAACCTCTTTGGTATTTTATCCTCTGAAAATGTAGAAATTGTAAACTCATTTGCCAAGTTTGTTGCGGAAGCTTTTCGATCTAGAGAGAAAAAAAAAATAATAATATGTAGGCTGTGTTTGTAAATCATGATTATGCAATAAGTGGTTTATTGTGATGAGAATATTGTTTGATGAATTGTCTTTTTCTTTATTTTCTAGTTACTAGAATTGCTTAACTGTTTTTCCGTGTGTACACTTCTTTTGACTCGCATTTCTATGTTTGGCAACACTAAATAGAAACTGCGCATGCACTCCCTTGGCATACAGGTTGGTTAACTATTGTCAATAAAGCATTGTCCTTGTCCTTGTCCTTCCTCTCTCTCTCTCTCTCTCTCTCTCTCTCTCTCTCTCTCTCTCTCTCTCTCTCTCAAAAAACAGATTCTATTTCATCCTCTATTTTTTCTTCTTTCTCTATCAATGATCTTGTCGTATTTATTTCTTCTGGTGTGTGTGGACTTTTAGCCAGCTACACGCCTCTTCATTCGAACCATTCTAAGCAGCAAGTCATCTACTACACTACAAGAAAAGCTCATTAGTCTACTAAATAGACTGAGCTGAATCACGATTTTTTTTTTCTCAAACGTTCACACACCTAAATACATGATAATAACATCCCAACAAAAAGCCTACAATACGCCTATAGCTCCCTACAACTTATTTTGTTGCCCAACCCAGTCATTTGAAAATTGTACAGCACCCTTAAAAACCAAAATATGTAAACTTTCAAAATACACTCGGCTTGCCTCATATGATCTCTCTCTCTCTCTCTCTCTCTCTCTCTCTCTCTCTCTGAGACTGTCTAACCGTTTGTCTTCAAAGTGTCACTTGGTATCATCATTATGTAGTGACGCACGGTTTCTGCGCACATAGGCGAGCTCAGCGGAAGTGCACCTCGCGTGAGAAGTGTTCACTGACACTCAGGTAAGCAAGCAGACGAACTCCGGCAGTACGACACGGGAGCTTGAAGAGAGCGGGCTGGCTAACTTATAGTTGGCTAGGGAGTTCAACACTCGGCCTTGAGGAGAGAGAGCGGACTGGCTAACTTGTAGTTAGGTAGGGAGCTCAACACTCGGCCTTGAGTGTACTACAGTGTCGTACTACAGTGACAGTAACACTAGTGACAGACCAGTGTTAGGGCCTCCAGGTTATAGGAGACAGTTTTGCCCTAGCACTGCGACAGTACAGCCGTAGACGGTTACAACGGCTAGGACGGTTCTGACAGTACCACTGCTGGGCCCGGAGGTGGACAGAAAGACAGTGCATCAGCTGCTGACCCTCTGACGCGGGCGCGAACGGCCTGGACAGAGTGTGTCGCAGACTGGCCAAGAAGACAGTGACTAGACTAGACCTTACTTGGTAGCTCATGCCAGTGAAGGGCTTGGGAA
>JADBJO010009516.1:22500-27500 GCA_016801955.1 Conus betulinus | reverse complement strand
GGGAAGAGTGGGTTGGTGACGTTAGGGAAGGACAAAGAGAGAGAGAGAGAGAGAGAGAGAGAGAGAGAGAGAGAGAGAGAGACAGAGAGAGAGAGCAGAGAGAGACAGACAGAGACAAAGATAGAGACAGAGACAGACCGACAGACAGACATATGGAAGATAGACAGACGGACAGACCGACCACGGACGCTATGTGTTTGTTTATTTCATTTACTTCCAATAGTTTTGTTTCTTCGCTGCAAGAATGTCGATGTAGATCATGCATCTCACTGTATGATGACAAAGTGGAGTCATCAGTAATAGGAACATGTTCACGCAATTATATGGTGGGTAAGCTACATGAAGAGTATTGCCAACGACATGGGGGAATGCTGAAGCACACAGTCATGTGTGGTGTGTGTGTTTGGTGTCTGTCTGTCTGCCACACACAACACACACAACACACACACACACACACACACACACACGCACACACACACCACACACACACACACACGCGGGGGGGGGGGACGCACACACACACCACACACACACACACACACACACCACACACACGCTAGCATTCATGCACGCGCACGCACGTACGCATGTACAAGATAGACAGACGGACAGATCGACAGACAGGCAGGACAGACAGACAGACAGACACAGACAGACAGACAGACAAACAGACCGACCCGACCGACAGACAGACAGACAGACAGACAAAGTCAGTCAGGCAGACAAACCGCAGATAGACAGAAATACACAGTCCAACAAGCCGAGAGACAGTTAGACAGGCAGAAGCAAATAGACTGCTACACACACCAGAAGAATGAAAAGACTTTGTCAGCCGCCCTTGAAAATGAATTCTCCTGCTACTTTCCCCCATCTCCCCTTCTAATATTACAGGAAAGATCCCCCGGGGACGGGGGGTTTTGGAGGGCTAGAAGATACTCTGAACCCTCATTGGGGGAAGGGTCCGTGACCCCTCTTCCCACATCTCCCCTTCCCCCTCCTCTCCCCTCTCATCCATCCTCGCTCCCGCTTCACCGTCCCCAATATCGTTTGCCACGTAGTCTCGAAAAACCGTCTCTCACGATCAAGGTTAAAGTCCAGGACCCATACATCAGATCCCTCCCAATCCCGCGCATGGTCGACGATCTGTTTCTATTCTATGTCTCAGTCCTCAGTGTCCCAAAAATGCATAGATCACAACTCGCTCCAAATCTCCATGTCCAAACACAGATCGTGTCGGGTGTGTTAGTGTAGAGTGTGGACACATGTGCGGAATAAAGCGCGCGCAGCGCGCGCGGCTGGAATGTACTGCAGTGTGTGGTGGACAGTGGAGGAAAGAGTGCGTGGGTGGCGTGCGGCATAGGGAGCTGCGTGCGTGCAGTCAGGTCGTGCGTGGAGGAAATGTGCTGTGCGCTGTGAGGCTGACAGGGACATATGTAAGGACGAGGGGTCGTGTGACGTGTGTGTGCAGGTGTGAGTGTGTGTTCGGGCTGTGTTGTGTGATTGTGTGTGTGTTGTGAAGGCGCGCGCGCGCGCCAGCGCGTGTGCTGTGTGTGGAATGTGAACGGAATGTTTTTCAAACTCACGCCGCAGTCTGTTTCAGACTTCTTTGTTGGAAGCAGGTGACAAGGCAAACAAGCCTTGATATTATGTCGTGAAGCTGGGTCCTGAGCCCACAATGGGGCCACGACACCAGACACTTGTCAATAGTCGGCTATTCCCTAGGGTGCAGGCAGAGAACGGCGTAAAAACCCCTCAGTGCTGTGACTTTTTGGGGGGACAACAGGTTTTTTTTTGTTGTTGTTGTTTTTTTTTTGGGGTTTTTTGGCATCACTTTTGAAGCTACACCCTTGGTGGTTAGTATTATTAGGGTCCTAGACCCGTAGGTGTAGGATGTAGGAATGATCTTTGGATGGATGTAGTAGTGGTGGCCCTCCAGAGAGAGAGGCTTTCTTGTCATTGTTCGGAGAGCAAGCAGTTAGTGAAACAGTTGGAGGCTCTGTGAATGGTACCCTGTGTATGTTGAATTAAGAAGGGCACCACTGAAGTGACTCGGCAGCAGTGTATTACCACTCCGGTGGGGTGCTTCATGGCGACTTCATTGTGATTGTTTCCTGTATATTGTCAGCGCCAGGACAGCACCAACACAAACCAGAGTCTGGTTATGGACGAAGAGGTCAGAATGAAAGGGTGTGAGGTAATGAAATTGCATGGAAATGACAACCAAAAGTGTCATTATGGTGTTTGTTAAGTTTTTCTGCTGAGCTGTGCCGTGTGCGTGTGTTGTGTCAGCTCTGGGAAAAAAGATAAGTGAGATATTTATGTCTTTCCCGAGGGGGGGGGGGGGGGTGGGGGGTGGGGGGAGGGACTGTTTTTGTGTCTTTATCTGGGGGGGGCGGGGGGTGAGGGGTGGGCGGGGGGTGGGGGGGGGGGGTGGGGGGGGGCTTCTTTCGGAGGGGGGGGGGTGGGGGGGCGGGTGGGGGGGGGGGGGGGGGGGTGGGCGGGAGGGAACGGAACTTTTTTTTTTTTCTGTGTATCTATGTTACTGGTTGAATGAGTACTGAAGCACAGTCTTAGTTTTGAGAGTACTGTAAGCATTCGAAAATGGCCATATGATGTAGACCACTTTCAACATAGGACGTGCACAGCTCGTGTGTTGAACACCAGCTGACGTTCTTACTTGAAAACTGTTCTGTCTCACTGTCGCATTGGCTGTATTCCTTCCCTCTAATTGCCTAACAGTTTTGTAATGAAGCCTCTCTCTCTCTCTCTCTCTCTCTCTCTCTCTCTCTCTCTCTCTCTCCTTCTCTCTCTCTCTCTCTCTCTCTCTAAACACGACTTACCAGTCCCTCTATTTATCAGTCTCTCATACTCTTTGCCTCTGTCTGTCTGTCTATCTGCCAGTCTGTTTCTCCTCACTCCCCTCTCTTTTTCCCTCCCTCTCTCTCTCTCTCTTCTCTGTCTCTGTCTCTGTCTGTCTGTCTGTCTGTCTGTCTGTCTGTCTGTCTCTCTCTCTCCCTCTCTCTCTCTCTCTCTCTCTCTCTCTCTCTCTCTCCCTCTCTCTCTCTGATGCAAGCCACTTCGCCACGGCTCCTGAGTTCTTGGCGTAATCTTGCTAACAGCAACAAAACCAACACACCTTCTCTTTTTACCACAGTTGTCAAGGACCATTCCAACCTCAAATCAATGGGAGTTTTCATGCTTGGCATTCCATTGTTAGAAACTGCAACAGAGAAAACAGTGCTTTCACCGTGAAGTGTTCATGGTCACGACAGAATGGCTTGTTTGAAGGCCACGAAACCAACAACGACTTGCCGTGATGTACAGATACTGACAATCCTTTCAAGGTTGCACGTGCACACAACGTCGGTTGGATTCCTGTTTGAATACCTGTGTTGTGTTTGAGAAGCATTCCGGTCTTGTGGCTATTTTGGCTGCATTCTTTGTATATCGGTTTCTTTACTGT
The DNA here is from genome assembly GCA_016801955.1 of Conus betulinus. Lineage (NCBI taxonomy): Eukaryota > Metazoa > Mollusca > Gastropoda > Neogastropoda > Conidae > Conus > Conus betulinus. Next base: position 24,037 of record JADBJO010009516.1, on the reverse strand, counting down.
TTTGTTAGGTGATCTTTGAATGAATCCTTTCACTGTCCTGTCTGTCTTCCTGTCTGTCTGTCTGTCAGTCTGTCTGTCTTTGTGTGTATATGTGCGTGTGTGCGTGAGTGTGTGGTGTGTGTGTGTGTGTGTGTGTGTGTGTGTGTGGTCTGTGTGTGTGTGTGTGTGTGTGTGTGTGTGCGCGCGCGTGCGTGCGTGCGTGCGTGTGTGTGTGTGTGTGTGTGTGTGTGTGTGTGTGTGTGTGTGTGTGTGTGTGTGTGTGTGTCCACAAAGATATAATGCATATACAAAAAGTAATCAGATACGAAACGAACGTCTTATCAATTCAAAATATGTTCATCAGCACACAATATCAGACGACATGTTTGGCCTGTCAGAAAAAAGCTTCCGTGTCTGTCGGGAGAAGGGGGGGGTGGGCACCGCCTTCAAATGGCACTTTTGAGAGTGCAGAGCACTTCCAAGTTGAAAGGGTTGTGGTACTGCCCGTTGATTCAAAGAAACCTAAGAGAGAGAGAGAGAGAGAGGGACGAGAGAGAGAGAGAGAGAGAGGTGAGAGAGAGAGAGAGAGAGAGAGAGAGAGAGAGAGAGAGAGAGAGAGAGGAGAGATAGACAGAGAGACAGACAGACAGACAGACAGACCGACCGACAGACAGACGATGTGTTCATTGTTACAAGCGGAAAAGATAGGGCCAGAAAGAAATTTTTGTTCCATATTTCCGTTTTTTTTTCTGATTCCATGAACAAGTCAATGAGTGAAAAACGTCAATTTTTCGCTGTTGTGGGAAAACATATAAGGTGCAGATTGTTCTAGTTCCATCCCATACACTTTGCTGTGGTTGGATCAGAAAGGTACAAAATGTCAACGTTTACATCATTACAAAGGTTTCGTCTTCCGTAACATCGAACCGATTCATAGAATCTTCATCATTGTTTAAGCGTAGCTCTACAATGGTTATGATCAGTGTACAAGAAAAAAGTTATTGTAGTCTTATTTAATAGACAAAACAATGCCATTTGTTCTGATATGTAACTCCGATCCATTCAAAACCATTTTGCTTTGCTCGTCGTGGGCCACATTCTCTCTTTCCAAAAAGTTTTGTGAAAATCAGTAAAAATGGATGGAGAAACAAAAATAAAATCGTTTTACCGTAATCATGGTACTGGGCGGAGAAAACAAATCGTTTTAAAAATCGTGGTTACCGGGCGGAGGAAAAATAAAATCGTTTTACCGTAATCATGGTACTGGGGAGGAGAAACAAATAAAAAACAAGCAAATCAAAGTACAGGCGTAGATGACGAAAGAAAATCTGACAGAGGTAAACGTTGAGCTAGTCCATAGTTCTCATAGGAGTGTACACATTTAGAACATGGAAACAAAATAAAAGAGTACAGTAATCCAGCATATTACCCCCCCCCCCCCCCCACCCCCCCCCACCACCCTTCTTTCTCTACGACAGCTGTCAAAGGTCATCTGGCTTCAGGTCAGTGCCGTTTGTCATAATAACTATTCCTTTCCTGGAAAGCGAAACAAAGGAAA
>JADBJO010009516.1:5000-12500 GCA_016801955.1 Conus betulinus | reverse complement strand
ACTCCTCTGCCACCCCCATCCCCACGCACGTGCAACGCGCGCACATTCTCTCTCTCTCCTCTCTCTCTCTCTCTCTCCTCTCTCTCTCTCTCTCACACACACCACACACAACACACACACACACACACCCACAACACCACACCCACACAAAACACCCACACACACACAACACACACACACCCACACAAACACACACGCATGCCGCACGCATGCACGCACGCACGCACGCACGCATGCACGCACGCAGCGACGCACACACACAACCACAACCACTATTATCACCACACACACAAAACACCTATTATCACACAAACACAGCACACACACACACACACACACACACACTACACAACACACACGCGCGCGCGCGCGCGCACGCCCCGCACGCACGCACGCACGCACGCACTCGCACGCCGCACACTCGCCACACACGCACAACACACACCACACCGCACACCACAACACACACACACACACACATACACACACACACGCAGAGGCAAGCGCATGTTTGGGAAAAAAAAAAACAACATAAAAGCATAAGTATAACCAGGACACAATATGTGAAATATTCTTGGAAAGGTATTATAAAAATTACTTTAAACGGTTGTGAGATGAAGGATCGCGGACAGAGAAAAATAAGGAAATCAATGTTCACACAAACAGAGCAGCTGAACGATCTTTCATGTGTTTCTCTCTGAAGAATGTAGGGGCTCGACATTCCTGGCAATTGCAAAAGAAGAGAGCGAACCGGTGAAGTGGAACGTTAATGATCAGGTTTGGAGAGGTGCTTGGGTGCAGTTCCAGCAATAAAATGATGCAAAAAAAAAAAACAAGAAAACAAGAAACCAAGTTCAACGACAGTTCCAGATGCATGGTTCACAATAATGAAGGCTTGTTTGGTTGTCTTGACCGACGCATGGGTAGAATGGGAGGAGATTCTGAGCCGCAGAATGCTTTTCATTTGAGAGGAGAGTATTAACCAACTTTTTTTTTTTTTTTTTTTTTTTTTTTATAACAAACATGCCTGTTATAGAAACTTTCGCGGTTTATAGATAAGCTGTTCATGAAGAAAAATGTACTTGCTGTTTTTAGATTTTTATTTGTCGTGAGACGTACACTTAAATGGAAGATGTTTGCCGCTCATCGGTCAAAAGAATCCCAGTCGTTTCTGCAGACATCGCAACAGCAAATCACGTATTGTGGAAGTGCCATTTATATGGGATATCATGTGCGCTTTGAAAAAAAGATTAGGTGCTGGATATGTTGAATAAGGCAATCGAACAAACAGTAAAAAAAAAAAAAAAAGAGGACACAATATTACATAAGCGTGTGGAGATGAGACTGACATTTTCATTTTTTCTTCTCAAAGTACACAAAACGCAGCGTGTGCATCTTCGTGCTGAATAGAGGAAACAATTCGATTAAAAAAAAAAAAATGGATGACAGGAGCCAAGGTGTTTGACCATCGAGTTTTAGAATGTGCCATCGCATTACTTTAGACTTGTCCTTTGACGACTCTATCCACTGGTTTGGAGTGATAATTTGTCTGCAAATAAATCGGATGTGATTTGTGCTGATGATTATTAACAATCTCGTTGAAGATGCAGCAGAGGAACTGTTAAAGTACCTTGCAGAACCTCTGGTCTGTGGAAGAAGTTGTGTTGGCAGGAATCATGAGTTCGTCCCTTTCGCACAGCGGGAATAATGAGTCTGTCCAAAAAAAGAATTGTTCAAAGAAAGTTTCTTTGAGAGAGAGAGAGAGAGAAGAGAGAGATGAGCTGCCCGAGAGAGAGAGAGAGGAGAGAGAGAGGGAGAGAGAGAGAGACGAGAGAGAAGAGAGAGAGAGAGAGAGAGAGGAGACGCGAGAGGAGAGAGAGAGAGCGCAGCTTAAATCAGCAGCGGGACAGGCGCTGCGTGTACGGATACTTACATGAATGAAGGTGCTTCATGGGTAGTGTGCTGTGTATCCTCTGTAGGTACGTTGATGATCTGCCCTATGCTTTGCCATGCGAGGTAGGCTGAAGCTGCATAGAGAATGGATGGATGATGAAGGCGAATGGAGGATGAAAAGAATGCTAGGCTAAGCCATGTATGTAGGCTTCCATGTATGCCATGCTTGCGTAAGTATGTAATTGCATGATGCATGCATGTATGTATGTATTATGTATGTTGCTATGTATGAATGATCGGCATGCTACTATAAGCATGTGATTTGGATTCTTCTAAATAACCTATATCAATGACGAGAGAGAGAGGAGAGAGAGAGAGGACTGAGACGATGGCGAGATGAGAGAGAGAAGAGGAGACAGAGAGCGGAGAGAGATGAGAGAGAGAGTATGTGTGCGTGAGTGGTGTGTGTGTGTGTGTGGGGGTGTGTGTGGGTGGTTGTGTGTGAGTGGTGTGTGTGTGTGCTGTGTCTGTGTGTGTGTGCGTGGGCGTGGTGTGTGTTGTGTGTGTGTGTGTGTGTGTGTGTGTGAGGTGAGGTGTAAGTGAGTGAAGCCGAGTGAGTGCATGCATGCGTGAGTGTGTGTGTGCCATGCTGGAGTAAGTGTGTGTGTGTGTGTCGTGATGTGAGTGCCTGTGTGGTGCCTTGTGAATGCGTGCGGTGTGGGTGATGGTGCAGTAGTGTGTGGGTGATGTGCCAGGGCGTGAGGTGTGTGTGTGGTGTGGGGTGTGTGGTGTGTGTGGTGTGTTGTGCGTGTGTGTGTGTGTTGTGTGTGTGGTGCGCGCGCGACGCGTAAGTGCCTGGATCTGTGTGTCTGGCAGGCGCCGAACTTGTCAGTAATGATCATCACTCAAAATAGTAATTTTGAAACAAAAAAAAAAACAAAAAAAACCAGTTCTTCTGTTCACATGACACAAAACCATATGCCCAGTTCACACCGGTAAACACAGACGCTCGCTCTCAACTCGCGACCTTCAGTTGGAAAGATTCACGAGCAATGGACTGCGATCTGCTCAAAAATCTTTTAGCCCATATCTGCCGAAGAAAAACTGTTCAGTCAGCTAGGTCCGAGTGCCCTCCTGCAGTGATAACCTCAGCGGTTTGCCTTTCTTGCCTTCCCTATCTCATCTCACTGAACTGCTCCTCCATTCCGTTCTTACTCCATAGCATGTCTGTATCCATTACACTTTGGACATAAACCTGTCGTTGTCTGAAACCGAAAGAAAGCTGGTGAGACTGGGGGGGGGAGCGACCGCGAGCCGCGAGGGGGCCAGAAGCTGAGATGCGAGAGAGACCGAGAGAGAGGCGAATAGAAGAGAGCATGAGAGAGATAAGCGCACCTGAGACAGACGACGACAGAGACAGGACAGAGACAGGGAGAGAGAGAAGAGCCAGCGGCAGACAGACAGACAGACATAAAAGAAGACAGACGCATAGAAGACACACACGCACACATATTATACTATCTATCTATATATCATCTATACTATTATTACAATATTATCATCTATCTATCTATCTGTCGTCTGTTTTTATATACATAACTATAAGATAAATAGACAGAATACATAGAGGCAGAGACAGGCAGAGAGACATAGAGACACGAGATAAGACAGACAGACAGACAGTTATAGAGACATACAGATAGCACAGACCTAAGATCCCTTCCAGACTAGACTATAAAATCCAACAGTTTTCGAATTAAGGAAAATGTTGTCCTTGAGAGAGAAAGAGAGGGAGAGATCAGAGAGAGAGATCACAGAATGGGAGGGGAGGAGTAAAGGATGGATACCATAGACAAGGACAGTACAGAGACGGACCGGAGGACCAGACGGATATACGAAAAGACTGACAGTGTCTTCAGAACAAGGCGCAGCCGACAAAAACAGAGCGGAGCAACTGATCTTGATCTCGTTTACACTGCATTATGCAATCGGGTGTTTTCTTCTTGGTTCGCCCTTCAGGAGACACGGTTATACACATCCTCCATCTTGCGATGAATGATTCACAGGTAACGACGGTCCTCTACAATAACAAGAACCATAACAAACATGCCTATGCAACTGACAGACGTTGAATAAACTTAAATTAATGACCCATCGCTGGCACATCAATTCCGGACAGACACCTGCAGAAGCAACCCGGCGCCGTGCCTCTGTCGTCCTGTGTGTCCGTCTGGCTGTCCGTCTGTTCTGTCTGTCTGGTCTTGTCTGTTCTTCCTGTCCTGTCTCCCGCCTGTCTTCTTCTCCTCGCTCTCTCGGCTCTCAGTCTCTCCTCTTCTGGTTTTTTTTTTTTTTTTTTTTTCGCTCTTTTTTTTTTTTTTTCTTCCTGTCCATAAAATATGTGTAAGTATTGTATCACGTTAGTGTTGTGAATCATATATTGTATATATTCATCAATCTTCCCCATAACCATTTCGTCATGAAAGTATATCTGATGCCCACCCTATGCCACCCCACCTGCTTCTCTCTCTCTATCATCTCTCCTCTCTTCTCTCTCTCTCTCTCTCTCTCTTCTCTCTCTCTCTCTCCTCTCTCTCTCTCTCTCTCTCGTCCTTCCCCCTCTCCTCTCTCTTTCTCCTCCCAGGCATTGATGGTCTTCTGTTTTCGTGTATAACCATTTCCTCTTTCTATGTATAGCGTTTATGTTTGTTTATTTCAATTCTAGATCATTTTTGCTTGTTGTTGTTGTTATTGTATTTTCTATATATTTTCCTTTATTGAGGGCCCGGATGTAAAATAAAAGCCATTTTGTGTTTATTCCGCTTTTTCCCCTCATTAAAAAAGAATTCGTTCGTTTCGTTCATGCACACACACACACACACACACACACACACACACACACACACACACACACACACCACACACACACACACACAACACACACACACACACACACACACACACACACGCACGCACGCACACACACACATGCACGTACGCACGCACGCACGCCGCCACGCACGCACCCGCACGCACGCATGCACACAAGCACGCACATACTGAGTATTTATCACGTCTGCAAAAGACATTTTTTTCTGTCAAAAATCAACTTCACAGTAATGCTACAGACTGTTTCATTGTGTTGAAAGTGAGACACAGCAAAACAATGCAATGCAAGCGTGAAGCCGTTCGCGTGATGTTGGTACCCAACTACCTGTTGATAGAGAAATGTAAAGTGAGCCGGAGAAACGTGTAAGCAAACATTTATGAGCAGTGAGGGTCACTATTGCTCTCACAGCCAGGCAGTTATAGGCTCATGCTTTCGAAGTAATGCTGCATGCAGAACCCATTCGCATACCAAACGTGTGGGCAAAAGACGCATAAGAACCACAAACGTTCATTGAGAGAGAGAGACGAGAGAGGAGAGAGAGAGAGAGATGAGAGAGAGAGAGAGATAGAGAGGGAGAGAGAGAGAGAGAGATGGGCAGACAGACAGATACAGACACACGCACGCGCGCGCGCACACACACACACACACCACACACACACACACACACACACACACACACACACACACACACACACACACACACACACAGCCACGCACGCAAGCACGCACGCACAACACGCACACCCAAACACACGCCACGCACCTCGCACGCCAGGCACACACACACCCACACACACACACACACACACACACACACCACACACACACACACACACACACACACACACACACACACACAACACACACACCACACACAGGGATACAGAGCAGAGACAGACAGAAGAGAGACGAAGACCAGATGTACAGATTTACACAGAGAAATAGCAAACGACAGACTAAGGAATTCGCCTCAAACTTACTCTCACTCTTTGCACATTGTTTTTTTTTTTTTTTCCTTCTCTTTCCAGTCCGTTTCCCTTCCACTGTGTAACATCAGTGTAGATTTTTAACTTCTGGAATATAGTCTTCAAAGTGTCATTTATCTCTTGTGTATTACATCCCTTACTGTTAAATAATCGTGATTTTTCACTCAGAGGTGTGTGTGTGTGTGTGTGTGTTGTGTGTGTGTGTGTGTGTGTGTGTGTGTGTGTGGGTGTGTGTGTGTGTGTCGTCTGTCTGTCTGTCTGTCTGTGTGTGTGTGTGTGTGTGTGTGTGTGTGTGTGTGTGTGTGTGTGGTGTGGTGTGTGTGTGTGTGTGTTGTGTGTGTGGTGCGAGCGTGCGTGCGTGCGTGCGTTCGTGCGTGCGTGTGAGTGTGTGTGTGTGTGTGTGTGTGTGTGTGTGTGTGTGTGTGTGTGTGTGTGTGTGTGTGTGTGTGTGTGTGTGTGTGTGTGAGCGCCAGCGCCAGAGAGAGAGAGAGAGAGAGAGAGAGAGAGAGAGTGTGTGTGTGTGTGTGTGTGTTGTGTGTGTGTGTGGCGGGGGGGGGGGGGGTTACCTGGTAAATAAAACATAGTGAGATGCAGAACATGTGTTTTAACAATACAAAATACATTTAACAGCTCTCACTTCTTAAGAGGGTACTTATCCAACTAGTGGAACAAATAAAACGAAAGTATAAATTCAAAGAAACAGCATAAATCGAACAACAGTAGTTAGATCCAAATTACAGAGACAGAATGACACAAGAAGAACCCGCCGGGAGAATGATATGTAGACCTCCACGAAACTCGCAAGACTGCAGCTTCTTCCATCCTTTTAGCCAGATCTACGAGCAGCATTTCATCTTTCCGCTAAGATTTGTTTGTTGAAATAGTTAAGATGCTTTGCTAAAGCGTGCTAAACAGATATTGAAACTGCTTAAAAAAAAAAATAAATGAAAAAAAAAGGATCCCCATCTACGACAAATTTGGACGAAAATGTATTGTCCGTGTGTCCTAATCCTTTCTCCCCTCCAACAAGTTTCGACGAAAATTAGTTCGCCAGTTTCTGCATAGATTTGCTAATAACAGACAAAAAAACAAACAAACAAACAAACAAACACAAAAAAAAAAACGTGAACGGGCTCAGATAAAACAACAAAAATAAATTACAGTATCTATGCTGCAGGTAATAGGAAGACTACTAACAAAGTTCAACCATCCAAATATAGCATGGCCATCGTTCCAACGCTCCTTCTTCCTTCTGCAACATTTGTAAAAGAGTCATTCCAGTCCTAACGTCAGCGCATTTTGTCATGCAAGGTATTCCTGTACTGGAACCAGTTATCAAAGCTCTATCGACGAAGCGAGCAGAATGCCATAAATGACAGAAAGACTGGCTCGAAGGCCATGAAAAGCAGTAAAGGCATGTTGTGAAGGAAAAGTGCTGTGAATAGCATCAAGGTAACCCATGCACAGCACGTGTATCGGGCACCAATGTGGATATCTGGGATTATTAAAAGATATTTCCCGTCTTGCCTCTATTTTGGGGTTGTATTGTTTTTTTTCTCTGATTTCTCCAGAGTTTTGTCAGACGAACCTGTACTTTCTTTCTGTTTGTCTGTCCTTCTGTCTCTGTCTCTTTCTCTCTTACATCTCTACATCTTTCTGTCTTTTTCTGTGTCTGTCTGTCTGTCTGCCTGCGTTGCCTGTCTATGTGTGAGTGTTGGGGGGGGGGGGGAGGGG
>JADBJO010009516.1:0-2500 GCA_016801955.1 Conus betulinus | reverse complement strand
AGGAGGCAAGACCCACAGGGGAAAAAAATGATAGAAGTAGAGAGCAGAGCTTGACACATTACGCGAAAGACTGCATGGAAAGATATTGTAACGTTTGCTTAAAAGGATACGTTAAATTGAGTTAATTGACAGTGGTGGACAAGAGAAAGGTAAGAAACTCCGTGCCCAAACAGCAGAAGCCCTGGAAGACCTTTCCCCCGCGTTTTTTTTCTCTGCGGGTCTTTGGGTTCGAGATTCCTGTCATCAGCCGAGAGACAGAGAGACCCTGCATGGAACGTCAATGTTCAAGAGCTTGGAGAGGCACTTGTGTGCAGTTCCAGTAATAATCAGGAAAAAAGAGACAAGAAGCGCAGTTGAAAGAGTGCTCCAGACACATGGTTCAAAGCACACGCAGGCTTGGTTTGTATTCATCAATGATTGGCGGGGATAGAAGGAATTTCTGTGATTGCAGACCTGCTTTTTTTCCTCAAAGGAGAATATTTGTTGTAGTTTTTTAACACATATTTCCCTATTGAATTCATGTTGTTTGTTGAGAAAATAGATTACTAAGTTTAGTATTACAGTTTTTTTTTCAAGAGGTAGGTGTGGGTGAGAATTGTTGGCGGTCTTAAGATGGAGAGGATTTAGTCTCTCCTGCGGACATGGCCACACAATTAATATTGTGAAAGTATCAATAATATGCGACATTGTGTGCGGACTGAAAATGAACTGTGGACGCCGGACATATTTATACGCCAATGGAGAAACAGAAGAAATTATTGGAGACGATATATTATATAAACTCTCCAGATAAATCTTAATGTCACTAATAGCGCACCGCAAAAAAAAAAAAAAAAAAAAAAAAAAAAAAAAAAAAAAAAAAAACAAAAAAAAAAACTTAGACAAACGAATCACAAGACAAAACACGACGCGTTTCGACCTCTTAGGTCTTGCCAGGCAAGATACAAAACATTCAGGACAACGAAAATGAACGAGCAATCACTTATCTTCATCCACTTCAGTGCAAAATGGGCCTTGAATGAAAACGAGATTGTTATGAAAGAGATAATATGGTGAGTTGAGGTAGTAATGATGATAATTATATTACTGATAGGAATAATAATAGTGATAATGATGATGATCAAAATATTAAGAACACAGATAACCACAGATCACTACCATTTTTGGTGATTATATGGCAATAGCAGTTGCAGTGTAGAAAAAAGGAGAATGGGTTGTGTATGTCTTCACATAAGACTGATATTTGCAATTTTTTATCTAACATTTCAAAACAAAACAAAAAATATGTGTGTTCATAAGAGGTACCATTCAGGAAGAAAGAACTAGGAGACCCTTTGACCCCGTCCCGTTTGAAATACTTATCATCATGAGGCCTCACGAAACCTTTCTCAATGAAACCTGTTTCTACTCATCTGATGATTGCATCCAGTGGTTTTGGAGTGAAGCTTTTTAGTTCAAATGAATCAGATGTACTTTTGCACAACGTGCGTGCGTGCGTGCTTGCGTGCGTGGCGTGCGTGCGTGTGTGTGTGTGTGTATGTGTGTGTGGTTGTGTGTGTGTGTGTGTGTGTGTGTGGGTGTGTGTGTGTGTGAGAGAGAGAGAGAGAGAGAGAGAGAGAGAGAGAGAGAGAGATGAGAGGAGAGAGAGAGCGACAGACACATAGAGAGAGACAGAGGACAGCAGCGAGTAAGAGTATTTGTGTGTGCGCGCAATATTTACATGAAAGAATCACTGTGTATGTATGTATCATCTGTCCCTCTTTCGGTCCCTCCGGGTCTCTTTTCTCTCTAATTCAACCGGCGCATAGTATATGAAGAGTGAGAGAGAGAGAGAGCGAGAGAGAGAGAAACGAGAGACGAGAGAGAGAGAGACAGACAGACAGACAACAGAAGAGGAGAAAGAGAGAGAGTAGAGAGAGAGAGAGAGAGAGATGAATATATATCAAGCAGGTATGCATACATACATGCATTCATACATACATACTAACTACATACATAATCCATACTACATACCTACATACATACATACATACCATACTGCTACATCCAGTACATAATAATATATGCATATAATACATCTACATACATTCAATTACTTTAATTCATCAACTTGTCTAATAAGCAACACCACCTTAGTCCAGAGTGCGGAGCGCATCGATAAACTTGATCTTTTCACATACATCCATACCTACCATCATCATACCATCCATACAACATACCTACATACATAATAGCATACATACATAACTCGCATACATAACATTATATACTACATAGACGCAATACATGCAACTATACAGTGTATAAGTGTGTGTGTGTGTGTGTGTGGTGTTTGTGTGTGTGTGTGTGTGTGTGTGTGGTGTGTGTGTGTGTTTGTGTGTGTGTGTGCGAACAATGTGCACTGGCCCGCTCTCTCCCTCCCTCTCGTCTCTCTCTCCTCTCTCTCTCCATCTCTCTCCTCTCCTCACACCCACCCCCACAACAACACACACCCACACTC
>JADBJO010009515.1:90000-92500 GCA_016801955.1 Conus betulinus | reverse complement strand
GTTGAATAATAACTTTGAATTTCAAATTCTGAAAACTGTGAAAGATACCCATGGCAATAAAATATTTCTTGCATTAAAAACGGTAGATCTAGAAGTTCTGCTGGTTAATCTATATGGACCTAACAAAGACACTCCCGACTTCTTTGATGAAATTAAGAAAGAAATTGATGAGATGGGTATGGCTTACATCATTGTAGGCGGGGACTGGAATTTGGTAATAAATCACACACTTAGATTATTACAACTATAAGACAGTAAGCAATCCGAAAGCACAAGAAACAGTATGATGATGAACGATCTCGAACTTGTAGATATTTGGAGAGAATTCAATCCGGAAGTTCTGACGTACGCGTGGAGAAGGTCAACCCCTTTGCAACAGAATCGACTAGATTTTTTTCTTGTTAACTGACAGTCGTGTAAGCAAGATAAAAGATGCAGATATCCTTTATGGTTATAGAAGTGACCATTCTCTAATAACCATTCATTTCAACTTTAAAGTGGAAAATAAAAGGAAAACATTAGGAAACTTAACTCAGCTTTACTAAAGGACAAAAATTATGTAGAACTAATTTAAACAAACAAACAATTGAAAAACATAAAACTTCAGTACGCAGTATCCCCATACGTACAGGAAAACATAAACAAGATTCGGATGGATGAAATTCAGTTCACAATAAGTGATCAACTGTTTTTAGATGTTTTAATTATGGAAATAAGAGCAAAAACTGTAACATTTGGCATAAAGAAGAGAAGAGAACTGAGGGAAAAAGAAGAAAAGTTGGAATCAGAAATACAAACACTTGAAACAGATTTGCTAATTAACAGTAAATCAAGGAAACTACAAGAGAGAAAAGACGAACTCCTACAGTTAAGAAAGGAGAAAATGGAAGGGATCGCTATTCGATCCAAAAGCAAGATGGGCATCAGAGGGGGAAAAGATATCTTAATATGTCTGCAATCTTGAGAAACGTGTGTGTGGTGTGTGTGTGTGTGTGTGTGTGTGTGTGTGTGTGTGTGTGTGTGTGTGTGTGTGTGTGTGGGTGGTGAGCTCGTATGTGTGCGAGTGTGTGTGTAAGTCTTTATGGATTTACTCGAGTGTGTGTGAGTGTGTGTGTGTGTGTGTGTGTGTGTGTGTGTGTGTGTGTGTGTGTGTGTGTGTGTGTGTGTGTGTGTGTGTGTCTGTGTGTGTGTGCCATGTACGCGAACCCAAGTGCACACTCGGACATAGAAAGTGAGATAATAAACGACCCTATTTGAATGACGTCAATGCGGTATAAGCACTAAGTATCTGTCACGCCGGACTTTGATTTTTTTTTGTAATGCTAAATGAGACACAGACACAGACACAGAGGAGAGAGAGAGAATAAAGAATTGAAAAGACAGGGAGAAAGAGAGAAAGTGGGGGTAACAAACTTCTTTTCTTCGTTGTGTGTGTGTGAGAGAGAGAGAGAGAGAGAGAGAGAGAGAGAGAGAGAGAGAGAGAGAGAGAGACAGAGACAGAGAGACAGAGAGAGAGAGAAGACAGACAGACAGACAGACAGACAGAGAGTCACAGAGGTAGAAATGGACACACACACACACACAAACACACACACACACACACACACACACACACACACACACACACACACACACCACACACTCACTCACTCACTCACTCACGCGCGCACACACACACACACACACAGAGAGAGAGAGAGGAGAGAAGAGAGAGAGAGAGAGAGAGAGAGAGAGAGAGAGAGAGAGAGAGAGAGAGAGAGAGAGAATTTAAAAACAGAGAGAGAGAGAAAAAAAACAGAAAGACATTCAATCAAATGACAAAGAAACGTTATACTGACAGAAACCGACGACAACGACGTACAAGAAGAGAAGAAAGAAAGAAAGAAAAGAAAGAAAGAGAAAGAAAAGAAATGAAAGAAAAGAAAGAAGAAAGAAAGAAAGACAAAAAGAAAAAGAACAAGAACAAGAAGAAGAACAACAACAAGAAGAACAAGAAGAACAAGAAGAACAACAACAAGAAGAGGAAAACAGAAGAAAGAAAGACATACAGCAAGTGAGAAAGAAGGAAAGAAAGAAAGGAACGGTGAGAGAAAGACAGAAGCAAACAAACAAAATAAACAAACAAACAAGCAAACAAACAAAACCAAGCAGTGTTGAAGGAAACAGTCCGACTCACCAGAAGTCCGTTTCCAGCGCCACTCTGACAAACGTCTGACTCCGCACCACACCACACACAAACACCACACGCTGACAAGGGCAGGGAGTCAGTCTGACCCCGCTATATGCGGTGAGTCCCAAGCTTATTTATCACCATCACACACTTGCTCCACACTACGCTTTCCCCTATCCCCACCATTTTGTCGTTCGTCCGCCTCTCGCTCCCGTACCTCATAACATTCCAAGAGGATCTCTCTCTGTCTCTGTCTCTCTGTCTCTCTCTTGTCTCTCTCTGTATGTCTCTCTCTCTCTCTCTCTCTCTCTCTCTCTCTCTCTCTTCTCT
>JADBJO010009515.1:62500-65000 GCA_016801955.1 Conus betulinus | reverse complement strand
AGGAGACGTGTTTGTCCGTTTCCCTGATGTGGCGAGCCAGCAGATCCGTGTCAGCAGGTGGAAAACGGGTTCAGGGCGTGTCGATTTCATCCGGAAAGCAGCCGACAGGGCTCAAGGAGGAACATGAGAGCGAAGAACGAAGAGCATGTTGTGGTGTTGTCGTAAATCACACTAGACGGGGATTGTTTGGGAGTTCAGGTTTCATTCTTTGTGTTCGGTATGGTGATCTGCTTTCACATTTTGCACACACACGCACACACACACACACACACACACACACACACACACACACACACGCGCGCGCGCGTGCGCATGCACACACACACACACACACACACGCACGCGCACGCACACACGCTCGCACACACGCTCGCACACACACACACACACACACACACACACACACACACACACACACACACACACACACACACACACACACACACACAAATTCAACGCGGCGAAAACCCTGATATGGCCCTTTGCAGTCGGCTGTGCTCAAAGCAACATTACTTTACCTTTCCTTACCATACAAACACACACACATACACACACGCGCGCGCGCATGCGCGCACCAACGCACACACGTGCGCGCGCGCGCGCATACACACACACACACACACACACACACACACACACACACACACACACACACACACACGTACACACACACACACACACACACACACACACACACACACACACACACACACACACACACACACACACACCTATTACGTTTGGCTCAGAGCACCGTTTCTTGTCGAATTCATTGCTTTCAGTTTTGTAATCCTCCTCTCTTCCTCCCTCTCCACCCTTTCCCGCCCATCTCTCACCCAGCCTCCTTTCAGAGAGAGAGAGAGAGAGGGGGGGGGGGGGAGGAGGAGGAGGAGGAGAAGGAGGATAGTGTTCTCGTTACTGTCAATATTTCCGTAAATATTGTAACCAATACGAAGGGCTTCTACTCCTGCAAGCTTAAGAACTCGTGATGAAAAGTTATTTCCCCTGGTTAGAGCAGACGACTTTTTCCAGTGATTTTGAAACAACTATATGGATTTGTCATTCCAGACGAAAACAAACTGTTAACCTCAAATTAAATTTGCCAACTGTATAATGAGTTGTAATGAAAACCAAGCAAACGAGGACATTTAAAAAGGTAAGACGCATGGACAATGTCCTGTTGTGTGGTGCTGAAAATGCATCAAATAAAGTGAACTTCTCCCACTCACTGGGCCAGTGGTATGAACGTGAAGTAAAGATCGTAACTTTCGCCATTGCGTTGGCTTTTTTAGACTCTTTCTCGTTGTTTCCCTTTTTTTCGTCGTCAAAGACCAAAGTGAATTTAACTAAAAACATCGTAGAAATGCTACAAGTGCCAAACAATCACTCAAGTTGTAGCCTGTATTCCAACCAGTTTTGGGATATATATTTCATGAAGAGAAAGGGAAGCTAGCTATTCAGACTGTCAATATGCATCGTCGTTTTCTTTTCATCGGTTTTTAGACAGCTTGCTTGTAATTAATGTTCATCAGTATTTCATTTCACCTGTCGTTTGTTTGTCTGTTTCGTAAGAAGACAAAGTTTTGCACTGCGGTGGATTTTACGACGTCCAACAAACACTAACGCCCGCAATCACGAAAATCATGAAAAAAGGAACAACATCTTAGGAGGAGGAGGAAACCCTTGAAGTAGCAGGCGCCAGTGGTTTTACCAGGAGCACTTGTTGCTGTAGCAGAAGTAACAGTAGCAGTTGTCGTGTGTGTTGTTTGTTATTGCTCTCTCTCTCTCTCTCTCTCTCTCTCTCTCTCTCTCTCTCTCTCTCTCTCTCTCTCTCTCTCTCTCTTCTCGTGTGACAAACTGTTACGGCGTTACTATGACATGATGGATGTTGGATTATACCCATGGGTGAGTACTCGCGCCATGACACGTTAATAAGAAAGAAATCTGTTTCCGGAACTGTCACACACATACACAACACACATGTGCGCATGTACGCACGCACATACGCACGCACACGCAAAGACACACACACACACACACACACACACACACACACACACACACACACACACACACACACGCACGCACTCACGCGCGCGCGCGCGCGCGCGCGTGCTGTCACTCACACACGCACTGTTTTTCGTCACACACACACACACACATACACACACGCGCGTTCGCGCCCGCGCGCGCGCGCTGTCTCACTCACGCACGCACGCACGCACGTCACACACACACGCACGCACGCACGCACGCACGCGCTCGCGCGCACACACACACACACACACACACACACACACACACACACACACACACACACACACACACACACACCACTAGTACCACCACCACCACCACCACACCACCACCACCACACACACACACACACACACACACACACACACACACACACACACACACACACACACCACATACCTTACCACACCACACCACACACACACACACACACACACATATATACACACAAACATGCATAAAT
>JADBJO010009515.1:45000-52500 GCA_016801955.1 Conus betulinus | reverse complement strand
TGTCTCCACATCTCAAATGAGCCAGGCAGGGCGGCAAGAGAGCTACAATGGTCTTCAACCATCTGCTGATCGACGGGGAAAAGTATACTGTGGATGGTGAAAACAGACTGATAGAGATGAAATAGGATGTCGGCCGGTCCCTTTATTCTTTCGCTCATCAGGTACTTTCTTGTGGGGACTCACCTGTTAATACACACCGGTGTCATCGCTGGCGACCAGTGTAACTGACAGTGTCACTGCGCGTGTTTTTGGAGATGTGTCCGTAAACTGTGAGGGGAGTGAAGAGGACAGCTTGTGCGGTGAGCAGCATGGAGAGGAAATGAAGTCGTGTAAGCGGGGGCGTGAACCGGTTGTGACGGAAACTGTAAAAAAAAACAGACCGAGCTTTTGATAATAATGTACATAATAATGTTCGTGCTGAAACAAAATCTTTTTCTTTCTTACACTAGAATGTGAATGGGATTATTTCTAAACTGTCTGATATGTGCTTCATTTCTTTTGTCAGTTCTTTTGCTTCATAATTATGTCTTATTGAAACTTTTTGTGGATAAATGTTCTTCAACCATCTTTTCCGGATATACAAGTTTGTGTGTGTGTTCTGCTGTAAAATTTACTCGTCAGGGGAGACGATCAGCTGGGGGGAGGGGGGGGGGGGGGTAATATTTTTAATTAAAAATGAATTGATGTCATACGTCAAACCGATTAACATTAAGTCCAATGTTGTTCGTGCGTTTATCCTTGTCATTGTTTAGTTCTGATAAAGATGTTCTGTTTGTATTTTTTATGTTCCCCTGAGGGGTCTCCATATTATGCTTATTTTGAGAGTGAAAATGGTATTGCATTACTGGAAGAATATGTCACTGACTCTTTGGACTCATGGTGATATGTATGTCTTATTGTGGGGGGGGGGGGGGGGGGGGGGGGGGGGGGGGGGGGGGATAGTAGGACTTCAGCTCTCTCTCATCACCGTCAGGAAGATTCCCATGGTGATGTTTTTGAATGTCGGGATGTCCAGTCACTCGCCTAGTGCTCAGAAGACAAATCATTGAATAATTATGGCAAATTGTTATTAAATATGTGCACTGCTCTTGATTTATGTAATCTAAATGGTACGTGTTATGGCGATCGAAGTGGTTGCTACACGTTTGTGTGTTAGATAGTGGATGCAGTGTGAACGAACGATTACTTTTGGATGTCTTGTGAATTATTCTCCTTGTTGTGTGATGGAAGCGAGCTGACGGTATGTGAGCGGATTGAATCCGATCATATGCCTGTCAAATTGAACTTTAGTCGTTTAGTTGATCAAGAAATCAATGTGCCAAACACATACAACCACATTTTTCAAAAATTTGTTTGGAGAGATGAGTTTGCAGATGTGTACTATGGCAATATTTTGTCAGAAGAATTTAAGGGGAAAATGTCACATGCGGTAAGCCTAATAGACATTGACATTGATAATGCCTTGCATGTTTTCAATTCATATTTAAAAGATGCGATGCGGCAGAATGCATGAAAAAAAGGTCATCTCTATGAAACGTTATGCAGATAAGGATTGGTTTGATTCAGAGTGCCATGCTTGCAAAGAAAGGGTTCTGAACTCGCTTAATAACTTTAATCGTAGGCATGATGATGAGGGACCGTGTGAGCTACTGCATAAAAAGACGTGAGTATAAACATTTACTAAGAATGAAAAGAAAGCATTTCCATAACGTTCTTCTAAATGTGTTAATCTCATCGATTAAAAAGTCGGAAAGAGTTTTGGGACACGGTACACAAGATTTCGTTTCGAAAGAGGCAACCGGCAAATATTATTGATATTGTCACATGGTTTGAACACTTTAAAAAGATTTTAGCAAAAGATGAATCAGGCGATGAATTTGTTCAGTATGACAGCGTAGAAAAGCAACGAAGAAGTAGACACTTTTAATCGTCCGATTACTAAAGAGGAGGTTGTGTTTGCTTTAAGAGAAATTAAAAATCGTCAAGCTGCCGGTCCAGATGGCATCATTGGTGAGTTTTTAAAGCATGGTTGTAAATCAGACGCAATTCTGAACTTCTTGGTGACCTTCTTTAATACTCTTTTTGATAAAAGGAATTTATCCAGAAAAGTGGACTGAATCAATCGTTCTTACTCTGCACAAGAAAGGTGATGTAAATAATCCTAAAACTTATTGGGGTATTTCTATCTGCGACGCAGCCAGTAAAATCTGCAGTACGGTGGTTGATTACAGGTTACAGGAATGAGTAACAGAAAATAATCTAACAGGGGAGTACCAAGCCGGATTTAAGCGGAAGCCATTTGTATTTTACCCATTCATACCTTTTAATTAAAGAATAAAGAAGCTCCATGGTGCATTCCATGTCATGTGCCACTCACAATGAAACATGTTCTTTTAGGGTGTTGGGATTTGCATGATGCGAGACACAAACTTTTACTGAGATTCCATGAAAACTTGTTTAGAGAGTTCCGCCTGACGCGATCTTTGAGTTTTTGAAAGAGATTAACATTTTTCATCGGATCTGAGATTTTACAGTGGAAACTTTCATTTTTAACAAACTTTCGGATGGGTTTTTAGAAAATGTATTTTAAGAAATTGTGTGAATGAATGACTTGAGTTGATTTTAACGTGGTAATATCCCTAATATGGCCCTTTGCGGTCGGCTGGGCTATAAGCAACATTATCTTATCTTACTCTGATGGCATTTATACAAAAACAATGTTCTTTGAATCGTAAACTATATGTTGCTTTCATAGATTTTGAAAAAAAGCTTTTGACTCCGTGAACAGACGTGTTCTAGGGCCTATGCTGTTAAAGAATGGTATACGTGGGAAGCCATTTAAATGCATAATGAGTGTGTATAGCAATGTGAAAGCTAAAGTTAGATGTGGGGAAAATATATCAGATTTCATTCAGTGTACAGTGGTGTGAAACAAGGGAATGTGTGTAGCCTTATCGTTTTTTTTTTTTTTGTTCATCAATGAATTAACCTGAGAAGTTGTCTCCAATAATAGACATGGCGCGACATTTACTGCTGCGACTTTTTACAAGTATTCATTTTGTTATTGGCAGATGATGTTCTTTTGTTATCGGAAACTGTTATTGGTCTTCAAACTCAGTTGAATAGTCCTTCTCGAGCTGCAAGTTCACTTCAGTTAAAGGTAACAATGGCAAAAAGCAACAAGGTGGATATTTAGATGTGAGAGAGCAATAGAGGTTTAATGGAGTTACTATGCCTGTTACCAATGCATATAATATCTGGGCATTTATTTCTCTACGCGATTGAGTTTTCTCTGGCATGTAAAGAACTTGCTAGCAGGGCAAAGCGTGCTGTTTTATGTATAATGCAACATCTATCTAGATTAGAAAATCAGTCTTTTCAGGTGTTTTGTAAATGGTTCGATTCTCAAGTGCAGCCCATTGCACAACAGGGCGCTGAAGTGTGGGGGCTTGATAATGCGGCGTCCACACTGAAACAGTTCATTTGTTTGCCATGAAGAAATTTCCTTGGAGTTTCATTACAAACACCTATTGATTTGGTATATGGCGAGACAAATAGATACCCAATTTGTTTAAACTCTATGATTGGATGCATTCATTACTGGCTAAAACTTAGACAAATGCAAGAGTCAAGGGCTGCCTAAAAAAAAAAGCATACAAAATGTTATATGATTTAGATGAAAGGGGTAGAGTAAATTCGGTAACAAAGGTTAAAGTTAAACTCTATGAACTTGGGTTTGGGTATATGTGGCTCAGTCAGGGTGTTGGGGTCATGACTAGTTTTTTACGTATGCTTTGTACAAGATTAATTGACTGCAGGTGACAACTGTGGAATGCTCATATTTAAGAAAGTACCAGATTTCATTCGTATAGGCAATTCAATTTGCTTCACTGTGTTCCAACCTACATATAAATGAAAATGGACAGACATTTAAAGCATATCATTACCAGATTTCGATTTGGGATATCTGATTTATCTCTGCATCACTATCGTTACAAAACAGCATAATGAACGAAATCTTATTTGTCCATTTTGTAAAGGTGCACGAGAAGATGAGTTTCATTTTGTATTTTGTTCTCACATTTTGAAAAATCTTAGAGACCAGCTAATCCCTACTAAGTATCTAAACGATCCCACATTATTTAGACTTGTGTTCCTTATGTCATCCAAACGTGAAAATATCGTGAAACAGTTTGCTGTTTACTTATACAAAGCATTTAAAATTCTATCTGATTATTGCTATTTGTTCATAATTTTGTTATCAATTTTCCCATGTTTCTCTACCCATTTCCGTTTTTCAGTGGTGAACATTTCCTGTGCCTGTATTCTATGTTGTTTATGCGCCCTCTTCAAAGGGGGTATCGCCTTATTGAATAAATTATCTGTATCCGTATCCCTCTCTCTCTCTCTCTCTCTCTCTCTCACACACACACACACACACACACACACACACACACACACACACACACACACACACACACACACACACACCACACCACCACAACCACCACCACCGCCATCACTACCAAAAAAAAACAAACATGCACACAAATAAACAAGCAAACAAACAAGCAATCACACGAGTGAAAATAGAAAGCTATTGTGTGTTGAAACGCTTTCGCGCTGAGAGCTGGCGTGTAGCAGCATTATTTTCTGTTAGATTTGTGTTAAAGATGCAAAGTGTAAACAAAAAACCTTCTCGCACCAGCTATTTTTCAGTATGTGTGTGTGTGTGTGTGTGTGTGTGTGTGTGTGTAAAAATGATCGAAACATTATCCTAATCGTCCCTCGTGCTGAGAGATTGTTCGTTTTGGAAGAGTCGGAATCCGTACATAAGCAGCCGAGGGGAGAAGAAAAGGGTGTGTGTGTGTTTATTATTTAAGGGAGGGGAGAGAGCTGAATCCGGCAAGTATCACTCTCATGTCACTGTCATAAGCTCGAAGTTTACGGGGCGACAGTCCTCTCGGGGGGGGGGGGGGGGGGGGGGGGCATGTTTCCATACGCCACAAATAGGATTGTACACGAAAAGCGTATGTAATAGATTGTACACTAAAGCATTATGTAACGTCCATGTCAGCGTTTTCAGGTCTACAATAAATTTGAGCCAGCATTTAATGTTAAACTGATATTTGATCAATGAACAACTCTCCTCGCCAATTATTTCCCTTGTTTGAGGGGATTTTCACCGATGAAATCGCAAACAATCTCCAAATATATTATGACCTTCCCCTTAGCTGACACACATTTACAGCCTTTCTACTCACCCGTGATCCTATCTTTGCGCCGGCTTGAAGCCTCCAAATAGTCCCAATTTTTTTTTTTAATTTGATTGATGTTTGGAACCACCTGGCTTGTAACCTTGATGGCCATATGAAAGAAAACGAGGAGAATCCATTTTCAAACAAATGAATATTCCTTAAGCAATCTGACTGCGCCAGTTTATAGAAATTCGACTCCTTTAAGCAAGGTCTTGGTGCAGAAATGTTTTGGTGTGCAGCCTGTAGTGATCCACATCATGCGAACGGAAGTCTTTGTATCCTTCACCGTTCATTCTACGACACTCAAAATGCTCTGACTTCAATATTACATAGAATATGACATGTTTTCGGTCAAAAAGGTGCAATGCGACCAAAGCATGAACCCTCTAAAAATTCTTCGAATGCAGCCATAAATCGAGTCCCATGGTGAACAAACGTATAACATCTTGCACACATGTCAAGTTCCATCACCAATTTTCGGAAGAGAAGGCTAGTTTGGCCGTTGATGCAGATGACCCCTTAAACATAGTGGGGGAAAAAAAAAATGAGCGACTGATGTTGGTGAATGACACGGGAAACGACTGAACGAAGCACTAGCATGTAGCCCTTCAGTCGGCTCAACCCAGGTAGGCAGCCTGTTGTGTAAACGAAAGCGTGGATTGCAAAGTACTTAGAGGTAGGTCCCTTACTACTACAACTAAGACTAGTAATAATGATACTGATGGTGATCATCATCATCATCATGACGACAACGACAACAAAACGACAACGTTGAAATTAACAGGAACGATAATAATGATGATGGTAATAACAATAATAATAATAGTAATAATGATACCAACAATGATAATGACAATATTAATGATAATAATAATATAATAATAGAATAGAAATAGTAATAATAATGAAGTGATAATAATGACAAAATAACACTTTGCCACGCCCTATGAAGTGATAATAATGACAAAATAACACTTTGCCATGCCCTATCAAAAGATGAAGAGACTCACTATGGAAAATAACTCTCATTCCCCGGGCAGAGAGTAATTTTGAAGTCACTCGTGAACCGACGCAAAGAGCTGATCCCAGATTCGCTCAAACGTGACGGAGTTTGGCTCTCTTACAAGACCACCCTTCTAGTTTATTTTAAGATATTCGTTTACACGGATTTCCCGCATGACTAATGTAACCGAAATTAATCTTTTGAAAACCCGAAATCCGATGACAGATACGAGGCGTTTGTGACGCCATGAATTAGGCAGGGACCAGATTGAGTTGACGAGCACGAAAAGACAACATGATCACTCACTTCTTTTAAGCAGAGGGTACACTGCACCATAATATTGGTACGGATTCACGAACACAATACCACACTGAGAGAAATATTTTCTGTTGGTATCACTCAGCCGATTTGTCCAGTTTCAAAGTTGGGCGACTGAAGACGGACATTGAAGCAAGTTTTAAAAAAAAGTTACTTTTTTCCGCAACAGCAATACGGACAAACAGATTACAAGACAAACCACGACGCGTTTTGACCTATTCGTTCTTTGTCAGGCAAGATAAATAACATTCAGGACAATGAAACGAAGAACGATTGGTCCAGAAAAAAAATACAGAGAGAAGAAGATCACGATTCTTTTCTGCTTACATGTTTGTGTTAGTGATGTGAAGTTCGCCGGTTTTACTTACGCGAGGAGGGTAAGAGTATCACGTAAAAACTCATGACGGTCGTCGTCTAGTAGTTCTAGCCTGATGCTCTCTCTTCACTGGACAAAGGTATATAATATGCTCCTGATCTAAGATAAAAGGCTGTGGGGATATATGCCATAGGCATGCACACATACATCGATTCTTTCTCCTTAATTTTTCCGGTCTTCTATTCACTCATCCACCTTCTCCCATATGAAATGTACTGGTGCCTCAACTGTATTAGAATTTGACAAGTTCATATATGATTCGAAAGGGTTTAAGTGCAAACTAGTTTAAACGATAGGGTAAGATTTATATGATTAAATCACATGACTTTCTCAAACTACAAAATTCCATTTTTCCACTGCAACTCAACACAAGTCTACTTGTTTTCACCGAAACCCTCTTGTGCATAACAGGCTATGTTATGTAATTTCTTCTCAAATGTCACAGTCTTGTCATCGGCACATTTTTTTTTCATTAAAGGAAAGTAAATACTGCATTAATGATCATTATAGATAGACACAGACAAGTTTAATATGAGAACAGAGAA
>JADBJO010009515.1:27500-30000 GCA_016801955.1 Conus betulinus | reverse complement strand
TTTCGTGATAGAGGTATGCTGTTCGGGGCAGTTTTCTGTTTCTTACAACGTTTTCTAAACATAAAAGAAAAATTACTATTCCGCCGAACGAAAGCGACAAACAAATTACAAGACAAAACGCGAAGCATTTTCGGTTTCTTTGGTCTTCTTCATGTAAGACAAACACATATCTCCTCTCCTTTGGCTCACAATGGACGAGGAATCCATTTTGTTGCTAGGTTTCACATTCATGTTGCGCCCAGTTTGAGGAGATCAGTGGTTGCTCGTTCTTCGTTTACATTGTATATGAATGTAGTTTGCCGTGTTTTGTCTTGTAAACTGTTTGTCTCTTTCGTTTGGTGGAAAAGTAATTTTTTTTTAAAGTTTTTTTTTTTCTTAACTTCTGCCTGCAGTCACCTCACTTCCTAACTAACGTTTTCTAAATTGCGTATTGATATGCTTCCATCTTGTTTCACTGTTGTACGCGTCTTACTGATTGTTGTTCATTCAGCATAAACAGGAAATGCAAAACATCGACATTGAACACCTATCAATTGTATCTCTGAAGTGTATGTACTGAGGAATGAGGGGGGGGGGGGGGGGGGGGGGCGGGGGGGTGTATGTATGAAGAAAAGAAGAAAAATGTTTTCCATCATCTTAAGCAGAAAAGGTCGTGCTCAATATACGATCTTCAAGATACTCGTCTTAGTTACAAACTACAGATAAATGTAAACTGCAAATGAGGCTATAATGTTTGCTTCTTGTAAATCAACTGTTAGGGGTGTGTTCTTCTCTTAAAAAAAAAAACAACCAAACAAACAAAATGTTTTCAAAGCAAGTACAGTATTTCGTGATAAAAGTGAAAGTTTTATATTTAGTATTATCCTTTGTTTTCAAAGCAAGTAAAGTATTTCGTGATAAAAGTGAAAGTTTTATATTGTTATTTATTCACTGCTTTGGAAAAAAACCTCCTTTTGGTAAATGTCTATGTGGGCCGAAAAATGATGATTAAGCATTTATAGTACATTTCAGTTAACCATAACATTTTACAACTATAACAATATAACTGCGGTAGATCATTGGAATACTGCAATGGAGCCAAAATGTGACGGCTATAATTATATACTTGAGAATGACCTGAGAGCCAGAAGAGCGGTAGAATATATGACCGAAGTACTCGGACTGGCAAATGCCTGAAGAGAGATAATGGAGAATGGAGGCGATACACGTGGACAAAAGCCAGCACCACAGAACTTAACAGAAAATGTGCTGTTACGCCGAAGAAAAAAGAGAAAAACAAATTAAAGACAAACCACGACGCGTTTCGTCCTTTTGGTCTACTTTAGGCAAATCAAACAACATTCAAGACAATGAAAGCAAATAATGAACAATCACATCTCTCCTCGAACTAGGCGCACACGCACAGAACTAAACATGAGTGTGAAGCGTAATAAGAAACAATGAATGTAGCGAATAAAGATCCCAAACGCACACCTAAAAATCGGTCACGTAAAGCGAAAGACAAAACAATGAAGGGCAGCAGTTAGCATGAATCAGAGTTGGCTTCAGAGTGAAGCCAAGTAGGCTCGACTGGTATCATCATTTGTATTGATGTTTTGAAAATGCTGACATTATTCGGATCACTAAGTAGTTACACGTAAACTGAAATTAGATTAAAATGAAAGAAACGTACCTTTTCGGAGTTTAATTCACCCTTGCTTTAAGAGTAAACAATATATTTGGATGAAATGAATAAAGAAATCATAAATGTGACAAAAGAATAAGCAGCATATCACTACAGTAGTGAAATTAAATAGAAAAATCTGAAATGGAGCTAAAGACTCCAGACCAAGATAAAGTATAAAGCTATTGTGTATGCCATAATGAAAAAAAGGGGGAAAAAAAATATAGGGAACTGAAAAACGAACTGATGAAAGAAAAGCAAACGCTTTAAAAAAAAAAAAAAAAAGGACCATGAAACGAAAATGTGAAACGAAAAGGTTGCATTGAAATACACAAGAGCTGAGAAAAATTAGAGAAATAAGAATGGAACGTACACATTCAAAATCAAAAGCTAGATAGATTGCTGATGGCGGAAAAATTTCCATATGTTTCTGTATTTTTGAGAGAAAAAATCCTAAGTCACTAAACAAATGACAAAATTTACAACAAAAGACAAATCAGATGACAGACGACCCCAAAGAAATGTCAGATGAAGTGGAAATACGCTATGAAAAATTTGTGTAACAGAGAGGAAATGTAGAAGACTATGAATTAGAAAGTTCGGTTAATAAAATAAAACAAAAAATATCTTAGGAGCGAGAACATGTGCTAAATAGACTACTCACGATTGATGAAGCAAAAAGATGTTTGAAAAATATGAAAAATCGAAATCATACACAAAGAGTTTGTAAATTTCTCGAACGTTTACTGCAAGAAAATGTGAACATACTTATTATGTTGGCATTTCATGCTATTGTTATTTTTGGAGTGAATGAATACTTTGACGTGGATTCAGCCC
>JADBJO010009515.1:20000-22500 GCA_016801955.1 Conus betulinus | reverse complement strand
TATAATTCAATAAAACAATCACAAAATCTGAAAAAAAAAGTTTTAACTATATCAATACATCACCCGTTTTATGATATGTGCACTACAAAAGAACACAACAGACTACCAAAAAATACAACCTGTCGCTAATTTCTCCTGTTTAAATCACTTTTTACCCCCACCCCACTCACGCCCTGCTTTAGTATGCATAAAATGCAATAGAATACAATACAAGCGAATGGAAGGTCTAAGAAAGCTACCCCCAGAAAGCATTGAAGAAGAGTCCTCTATGGGAATGGGGGAGGCGTGGGGTGGGGGTGAGAAGGCTTCTCTGGGCAATTCTGTCCGATCTGTCGACAGCACAACACAGAGAGAGGGACCTGCCAGTTAACCCCGCAGACTCGGACTCGGACTAAGACTTTTACTGTCACGAGGACCCCTAAAGGTCTACAGACTCAGCATGTTATGATGAGAAATCATAATTCATCGACAGACCATAATTCATCTGGGCCAATCATATAGGGATCCATGATTGCCTTTTCACATGCATGCAATCGTAAACATATTTTGCAAATATGACTTTGTACGCCGTCAGCGCCAGCGTTTCCATGGGCGTAAGTTTTGACGAGTTTGGGTCTGGCATATCTTGTAATACTGTCCTGTTAGCTTTTGTCGCAGCAGCAGTTTGTTTTTTTTTTCATCCCCTGAATTCACGTGGCAGGTGATCACCGAACTGCTGCTCAACCTCCGCTGGAACTACGTCGCCCTGGTGTACACGGATGAGGAGTACGGCAGAACCGCGGCCGCTGCCTTGCTGCAAGAGGCGCGGAAGCACGACATCTGCGTGCCCGTGTACGCCTCCATCCCCACCGACACCAGCGGCCTGGAGTTCAACTCAGCCGTGGGCGCCATCGTGGAGAATTGAACAGCAAACCCGCTGCCGGCGTCAGCAGCGTCATCCGGGGGGTGGTCTTCGTGGGGGGTAAAAAGAAGCGCAGCATTTCGCCATCAGGTTGGAGAATACGGTGACGTTTGTGGAGGTGGGTGGTGTGAAAAAAAAAGTGGATGGGGGATGGATGGGGTGGGTGGTGGGGGGGGGGGGGGGGAGGCTTTACTCAAAATACGCGCGTACTCTCTCTCTCTCTCTCTCTCTCTCTCTCTCTCTCTCTCTCTCTCTCTCTCTCTCTCTCTCTCTCTCTCTCTCTCTCTCTCTTCTTCTTCTTCTGTTGTTGTTCTTGATGTTGTTGTTGTTGGTGGTATTGGTGTCTTCTGTTGTTGTTGTTGTTGTTGTTGTTGTTGCTGCTCTTCTTCTTCTCCTCCTCCTCCTCCTCCTCCTCCTCTTCCTCCTCCTCCTCTCTTCACGCAGAGAAAAGGGGGCAGGCTTCTTCTTCCCTTTCTTCTTCCTATTGTTTCCCATCTTCTTCTGTCACCGCGCAGAGAAAAAAAGAGGACAGGCACGTGAGACGTGAGTAGGGCTGGGTGGGGTGTTGGGTACAATTGAAAAAGAACACAAACATCTTCCCATCGAAGAAAAATGTTCCAGATTTTGAGGCATCACGACAGATGCACAGAGAATTCGAATGTTTGTAAGTCTGAAATACAGATTATAGAATGAGTGGTATATCGTCATCAAAGTTTTCTCAAAAGACTGCCTCTTGGTATCTTTCCAGATCATCTTCTCGGAGGCTCTGGCCCTCCAGACGTCCGCCATGAAGAAGGAGGACGAGGACACCATCATCGGCGTGGCCAAGGGGGCCCTGACCGTCACCCCCCAGTACAGGAAAGTGGGAGAGTTCTACCAGGCCTGGAACAGCCTGTGGACCGACTGCTCCAACCCTCCCTCTGACGTCACGGACAACGTCGTCTGGCTGTCGGGCCTGAAGGACCAGTTCTCTGAGGACTGCACTCGCCTTCTGCTGAGGCAGAGAGAGCACATGCTGTACACGTGGTACCACGTGCAGGCAGCGGCCATGCTGGCGGCCGCCCTCAAGTCTCTGCACTCTGACGCCTGCAGTGACGTTCCCGGGCCCTGCGCCCAGTTCACCAGCCGCCTGCAGAGCTACGAACACATCAGGAACGTCTGGGAGAGCTGGGCTGAACCTGGAACAGGAGTTTGGAGACATCGTGGACAGCTTCCACGGGATGACCAGTGTCCGCTTCGATGAGGAAGGCGAGGTGGTTATTGACAGCTTACAGCCCGTGTATGAGATTTACAACTTCCGACTCTGCTTGGATGACGATGAGGAGTTCTGCTTCGTGAAGGTGAGTTGGCCATGCAGGTTCTCTCACTGCGTCAATTAGTGTGGTTGTCTAGAGATTCTCGCAAGTTTGTTTCATCTTAGTAGAATAGAACTTCAAATAGAATGAACGGTTTTTCTTTCGAGCATTTCGTTACCAATTGTGAATGGGGCATGGACGTTTGGATCGTTCTATTATTACCTGTATCTGGGCTTCGGAAAATGTTCAGATTTAGAACTGACCATCCGACAGATTGCCATTTCAAGCAAAATTTCAGACCAGT
>JADBJO010009515.1:7500-10000 GCA_016801955.1 Conus betulinus | reverse complement strand
TTTTTTTTTTCCTTGTTTTGAACAATTACTGAATATTAGGTATCCAAGGAAGCTTCTGAGACCTTGACATGGCAGGTCCGTTGAATTATATTTTTCGCCCCGTGATGCCTCTATGTAGAAAACAATCAGAGGTGTTAGCGCCAGCAGGGGTTCACACTTGCACTGAGAGAGAGAGAGAGAGAGAGAGAGAGAGAGAGAGAGAGAGAGAGACAGACAGACAGACAGACAGACAGACAGACAGACAGACAGACAGACAGACACGAGGGGGTGGGGGCGGCTATAAGAAACAACCAACTGTATTTTGCAAAAGTTGACAGGCAGTGGGCTTTTCTTTCTAATTCTTACCATCATGATTGCGTTCGTTCGATTCGAGATCATGCACCTTGCTACGACAATAATCAACAGAACACTCAAAAGTTGTGAATGAAAATACTGCAGTAACGATGTAAACACACGCACAGACACAAAGACACACGCATAGACACGCACACACATAGACTCGCACGCGCGCGCGCGCACGCACGCATGCACGCGCGCACATACACACACACACACACACACACACACACACACACACACACACACACACACACACACACACTTTCGTCTGATCCCCGTGTCCTTGCAGGCCATCGTGTTTGCCCCTGGGGGAGGTGAACAAGGAGGGGGGGGAGGTGGAGCAGGGTGATGCCGGGCAAGACTCTAGGGGCCGTCATCATGGACTCCTGCTACAGCCCCCTGGTGGTCAAGAACAAGCAAGAACAAGCTGCTGCAGCTGCACAGGTACTGTACTCTCCCTCCCTGGTACTTCTGGCGACATGCTTCTTGTCTCTCTGTCTGTCTCCCTGTCACAAGGTACTGTACTCTCCCCTCCCTGGGTTCTGAGGACATGCTTCTTGTCTCCCTGTCTGTCTCCCTGTCACAAGGTACTGTACTCTCCCCTCCCTGGGTTCTGAGGACATGCTTCTTGTCTCCCTGTCTGTCTCCCTGTCACAAGGTACTGTACTCTGCCCTCCCTGGTTTCTGGCGACATGCTTCTTGTCTCCCTGTCGGTCTCCCTGTAACAAGGTACTGTACTCTCCCCTCCCTGGGTTCTGGCGACATGCTTCTTGTCTCTCTGTCTGTCCCTCTGACACAAGGTACCAGTGTCCCTCTCACTGACTTCCAGCGAACATGTGTTATGTCTCTCTGTCTGGCTGTCCGTCCCTAGGTCTTGCTGTCTGTGTGTCTCTTTGCCTTCCTGTTTGCCTTGTTTGCCTTACTGTGTCACGATGAATAGATGGGTAGATATAGATAGTTAGATAGATAGATAGATATATAGATATAGATAGATAGATGTAGACTGATAGATATGTGTGTAGACGGAAAGATAGATATAGACTGATAGACAGATATGTGTGTAGGTAGATAGATAGATAGGCATACACGCATAAATTCTTTTTAAAATTTTCTTTAATTTAACTCCGTTATTTTTAAATTGATGTCTATTATCAGTTTGACATTGTATCGCTAATAAGTTACACATACCGATTTTGGGGCGAGGTTTTGATTGTGTGTGTGTCTGTCTGTCTGTCTGTCTGTGTGTACGTGCGCGCGTGCGTGCGTGCGTGCGTGCGTGCGTGCGTGCGTGCGTGTGTGTGTGTGTGTGTGTGTGTGTGTGTGTGTGTGTGTGTGTTTGTGGAGTGCTAGTATTTGTGAAATAAAATTTTAAAAACATACGCATTCAGTAATCTTGTCAGCACTCTTGGTTTTCACAAAACTATCGAATGCGTAAAGGAATACACCAGTTTGTGTATATTGTGCTCTCTCTCTCTCTCTCTCCCTCTCTCTCTCTCTCTCTCTCTCTCTCTCTCTCTCTCTCTCTCTCTCTCTCTCTCTCTCTCTCGTCTTGGTTTACTTCTCGCGTCAAATAATGAAAGAACAACTAAAATCTGTCCTTCTATCTATATAAAGCGTTTAAGCTACGTTCTATGTTTGCTTCTTAATATATCAATTTTTGATCAGTTTATTTGTATAACATTTCTTTTGAAACGATTTTTTTTCGCTGTTGCACCCTCTTCATGGGGGCAATGGCGTATTATTGAATAAAATCTCTCTCTCTCTCTCTCTCTCTCTCTCTCTCTCTCTCTCTCTCTCTCTCTCTCTCTCTCTCTCTCTCTTCTGACTTCAGGGTCACGTTTCTCTCGCTCTCCTCTGACGCCATCCGGACCGGACCGTTGGACGAGACCTTCGTAAAGGACGTCCTCCTGAAACGGATCGCCGGTTACATCGGCGGCTTCTTCAGCCTCACCAGCTTCGCCATGTCCGACATCCTGACCAAGCTGGACCGCAAGGCCTACCTGCACCTCAGCCCCACATCCGTGGCCCCCGGGCTGTCCGACAGAGAGCAGCACCCCTACTTCATGCGGCTGACGGTCCCGGCTAGCAGCGAGATCCTGGCCATGATGGACATGCTGCGGAAGCTGTCGGCCCACTTCGTGCAGATCATCTACGATCCCGT
>JADBJO010009515.1:0-2500 GCA_016801955.1 Conus betulinus | reverse complement strand
ATGTAAATCTATCACTTTCCAGAACATGTTCATGCCAGTTTTGCCATCTGTTATCAATAAGTCTTTGACGAAACAATTGCAAAAAGTATTTCACATTTTCCACACCCTGGTTTAGCCACACAAATCCAAAACCATTTAGAAATAGGGTCTTACGAACATTTGACGCCCATGTGGTTTTGCCTCGTGAATCCAGCCAGAGTAACATTTATAAGCTTTTAAAGGTAATCTGTTATCATTCATCCGTGATATCTTTAGCCAGTATCTGATACACTGTACACTTGAATTTATGTAAATAGGGTGACGTCCAGTATCTCCATAAACAAGATCATTAGGTGTTTTAATGTGGACTCCTAAAAATTTCTTTAGAGCATACAAATGAACCTTTTCAACATGAACGGCGGCAGTATCCAGTCCCCACAGTTCAGCACCATAGAGAGCAATTGGCTGCACCCGAGTATCAAAAATTTTTAACAACACTCTCAGCGAATTATTATTAAGTACGAACAATCGTTGCAGAATTGATAACAAAGCATTCCTCGCTCTGCTTGCGAGATCTTCTGGAGACAGTGTTTGCACCATGTCTTCCCTTCTCTATGATTTCTTGTGCTAATTCGTTGATAAAACAAGGAAAATAAAACAGGACTACATGCATCTCCTTGCTTTACACCTTTTGTACAAACTATGTATCTGTAAATTCACCACCACACCTGACCCTGGCTTTTACACAATTATACATGCTCTTGATACATCGGTACATTTTACCCTTTATCCATTCTTTCTTGAAGTACTGGCCAAAGTAATTTTCTAGATATGGAATCAAATGCTTTTTTCGAAGTCGATGAAGGCACATATAATTTGCGATTCCATGAAAACTGTTTTTGTACAATAGCCAAAAGTGTAAACATCTGATCGATAGTTGAATAACCCTTCTGCTCCCCCCCCCCCCCTATACAATCAGAAGGTCGACAATCCGAAGCATTACAAAGAGAGGGCACGGCACGAGGCCCGGGACACACGATTACTCTGAGCCGTGACGAAGACGGAATCTGACACCCAGGTTAAAAATTAAAGTCAATGTACGCATGTGTGTGTGTGTGTGTGTTGTGTGTGTGTGTGTGTGTAGTAGTGTGTGCACGGATGGGGAGGGGTTTTTTTTAGTGTGAGGTTTTCAGAATCAGGTTGTTTAACACCCCAACTGATTGCAGGTGTGTCCATACCGAAGCTTTACTATGTCAAAAATTATACTTCTTTTACTATGCTAAAACTAACACTTCTTTTCCTATGCTAAAAATACTACTTCTTTTTTCTATTGCTTAAAACTTCACTCCTTTCCTATGCTAAAAACTCACTTCTTTTCTATGCTAAAACTATACTTCTTTTCCTATGCTAAAAAACTTCACTTCTTTTCCTATGCTAAAACTTCACTTCTGTTCCTCTTCTTTTCCTATGCTAAACTTCACTTCTTTTCCTATGCTAAAACTTTACACTTCTTTTATCTATGCTAAAAACTTCATTGCTTTGACTATGCTAAAACTACCTTCTTTTCTATGCTAAAACTCACTTCTTTTCCTATGCTAAAACTTTACTCTTTTCCTATGCTTAAAAACTATACTTCTTTTCCACAGTATCTTAGATCAATAAATTGGTGATATCCTTTTTCGAACCTGAATAAGGGTCCTCTGGTGGAAAATCTCTTTAAAATATCTTCTTGGAGTCCCCTGTAATAAAATGGTTATCTCTGACGTCTTGTAAATCCCAACAGGTGTGACGGTGGTGGATTGTTGCAGTCTGAATCAGTGTGTGTGTGTGTGTTGTGTGTGTGTGGTGTTTAGGTGTGTCTATGTGTGTCTGGGGATCGAGGTGTGGGGGCTGTGGTTATTACAATATGGTTCAGACATGCGCGGCCGCAAAGCGCACAGGCACGCAACAATCTCTTTACACGATTTTTGCCAGCGACCGTGGCAAACAGTTATCAGCGACGGGATTCCCGACTGAGCGGGTCATAGATTTGCTTCCATAACAAAAAACAAAAACAAAAAAAAACAAAAAAAACCCCAAAACAAACAAACACAAAAAAAAGCCTTAATTCGTGGGACGTGTTGCATCCACCGGCTCCTACCAGAGTTGATTTCGCTATGGGGCTCAGTCTTCCAGACTGGGATCATACAGTCCGAATTTTCTTCACTTACTGTATGTGTCTTTGGAGAGTGCTGCTCAAATGTTTCCTGTCAATTACCACAGGCGTTTCGTAGCTCTTCGGGCCTGGATGATGCCGGGTGATAAAATCATGAAAGTACGCAATAAGTCTTTTGTCATGCACTCCTCAAGACCGGAATGGAACCCCTCTTTTTGCTCATCATTCATCATCATCAATCAGCGTAAAAAAAATGTATCAGATTCGGTGGGTCTTGACGCCCTGCGCTCATGGTGATCTTATTTTTTCGATTTCTCATCATAGTTGTGTCCGTGGGCTGGGTTTCCGTCGAGGTGGGATGGTATC
>JADBJO010009514.1:77500-82707 GCA_016801955.1 Conus betulinus | reverse complement strand
TGGACTGTTTCAAAGTTTACATCTTTTTGGTCTACATCTACATTTATTTTGAACTTTCGATAGTACAAACTTGATGGCCCGCATCTGATAACCTATGTAACATGCGTCACCGAAAAGACTGTCTCTCTGTTTAGGTCGATCCAGTGTTGTGCGCTGGTTCTATCAACAAGGGATTTGTCGTTTTAAACCGGCCACCAATCGCAAGGAACCTGACAGCATTCCACCAATCACATCGGTAGATACATTGATATATTAAAATAAAAGAGACAGAGACGTCACATTCACTCAAAGTAAGGTGGCATAACTGGGAGAGCCGAGGGAGGGGTGACAGATCAGAACCAAGTCCAAGACTCCTACCACGACCACCTTCTGCCACCCACACTACAAACTTCGGTCTGGGGCACCATGTCCTTAAGGGCTTCAGGCCAACAGGACGTGAAACTCGTCTCTTCAGCTTCCGATGTCCATCGTCACATAAGGAGAAAAAGAAACACCCGAGATGCTGGGGAGGACCCAAAGAAGCACTGTCTTCACCTGCCTTTAGAGCAGTCCTGTACCCACCCTTGGAGTCCTGCGCTGTGTTGACGATGGGTACAGGCACGCGCAGGACACTCCATTAAGATATCAAGGGACATAACTGCTCCAGAACAGAGGTAAATCAGACTACAGGATGCAACTCTAACAGCCTTAAACAGCCATGGGTGTACCAGCCCGTACTTCATGACTGTAGAGCCCACCGGCGAAAAACACCACCCTCCAGCTGTCGAGTACACCCCACAGACCTAACCACCCCTGCCCACGGACAGATGAAGACAGTGCCTCTCCAGACACAGCCAAGCTTTCGCCATACGGTCTTATGTGCCCTCAAGAGAGCACTCATAGCCAGGTAGCATAGCAGGGAGTGCCCAGAGACAGGTGTGGCAATCTCTCTTGAAGGGTGTTTGTGAGAGGTCAACGTTGGGCGGAGCAGCCAACCTTCTAGCCGCTGTGGGTAACGAGGGCTACAGTCTGTGTCGCTGGAAGACGGCTCCTGGAGATGTGGGGTGGTCAGCGATGGAGCGCTGCCTGACAAGATGACTGAGGCCTGGGAAACTATGTTTTGGGGTCGGCATGGTGGGCACCCCTCTCGGGGCTGGGCTGAAAAACTGCCCCCTCGGCCGTACCCAGTGTGGACCATGGAAGGGAATCGTACAGCTCTCTAGTGACGTCCATCTCGCTCCTTTTTTCTTTTTTTTTTTTTTTTGGGGGGGGGGGGGGGGGGGGGGAGGGGGAGACTCATGCGACATAGGACCATCGCCACAGAAGCATGAAGAAGGTCATCCGATAGCCCTGAAAACAGGCTTTTGGAAAGTGGGTGGGGTGGGGTAAAGGGTAGGCGAAGACCACCGACGCCGACAGTCGGCTGACCAACACCACAGAGTGGACACCAGTTTCACACGGAGCCAGAACCAAGAGCTGGACACCAGGTCAGCAAGAAGAAAGAAGACCCGGACTCCAGTCTGGGCGACAACCAGAATGAGACAGGCAAGCCTCCGTCCGGAACCCAACCCAAAACTCCTGCCAACGACCAGACATTCTGCCACCAAAGTAGACACTTCAGATTGGGTTACCATGTCTTTAAGGGCCTCAGACTAACAGGACTTTAATCTCATACCGTACGCTAGATGTCAATCCAGTCACGATGAACGTTGTCTTTTAGAGCTAGAGAACGGGAAGGAAATCCTTTTCATCATTTCAACCCGTTCATTTTATTTTCGGGCGAGATGTCAGAAAGGAAATCCTTTCCAATTACTTCCACCCGTTATTTTCTTTTTTCCCCTTCAACCTAAGGGAATTAGTAGAGGGTAGATGAAGCGGTAGGAATTGTAACTCTCCTGTTGGTTCGGTAATCAAAGGAAGGA
Source organism: Conus betulinus (assembly GCA_016801955.1). NCBI lineage: Eukaryota > Metazoa > Mollusca > Gastropoda > Neogastropoda > Conidae > Conus > Conus betulinus. The sequence goes on along the minus strand of JADBJO010009514.1, from coordinate 80,806 downwards.
AAGTGTCGGACAATCGTGATGGCTGAACGAGTCTGGATCGGGTGCGCAACATGCCGACCTGAAGTGTTGACTCAAGGGGAAACAGTGGGGTCTTTGTGCGGGTCTGTTTCTGTTGTATACCCGGACAACATTGCGCGGTTCACCTCCCTGAATGGCGCTTGGCTTCGAGCACTGCCGCTACATTGGGCCACTGCCGCACAACTTTTGTAGAAGTTTAGTGTTTGAACTTTCTCTGTCTCTGTCTCTTTGCCTGTCTACCTGTCTGCGCGCAATTCTCTCTATCTCGGTCTCTCTGTCCGTCTATCTGCCCGTCTGTCTGTCTGTCTCTCTCTCTTTGTGTGTGTGTGTGTGTGTGTGTGTGTGTGTGTGTGTGTGTGTGTGTGTGTGTGTGTGTGTGTGTTGATGGGGAGAGAAGAGAGTTGCCCGCGCGCATGAGCGCGAATAAATGTGTGTGTGTGTGTGTGTGTGTGTGTGTGTGTGTGTGTGTGTGTGTGTGTGTGTGTGTGTGTGTTTGCTTAGTTTGGGGTGGAACGAAGCGGCATTCAAATCAAACTTTTTTTTTTCAAGGGGGGGATGAGTTAGTGTGGGAAGGGGGGAGGGGAGGGGGCTAGAGAATAAATAGTAACAGCTAAAATACACACAGTCTCCACAACCTGGCCTTGAGTAAACTGTCACCGTTTATTCTTCCCCAAAATATGAACATCGCTTCCACTCTAGTCCGTCTACCGCCATTCCCACACCCTACCCCCTCCCCCACCCAATCCTCCCTCCCCCACTCCCATACCCTCACCCTCCCCTATCCCATCCTCCCACCCCCACTCCCATACCCTCCCCCTCACCCACTCCCCCATACCCTCCCTCCCCCCTTCCCCACCCTGTCCTCCAACCTCACTCCCATACCCTCCCCCTCCCCACTCCCATAGCCCCCACCCCATCCTCCCACCTCCACTCCCATACTCTCTTCCCTCCCCACCCCATCCTCCCTCCCCCACTCCCATACCCTCCCCCCTCTTCCACCCCATCCTTCCCCCAGTCCCATACCCCCCCCCCCCCTCCCCCACTCCCATACCCTCCACCTCCCCACCCCATCCTCCCTCCCCCACTCCCATACCCTCCCCCCCCTCTTCCACCCCATCCTCCCCCCAGTCCCATACCCTCCCCCTCCCCCACCCTCCCTCCCCCACTCCCATACCCTCCACCTCCCCACCTCATCCTCCCACCCCCCACTCCCATACCCTCCACCTCCCCACCTCATCCTCCCACCCCCCACTCCCATACCCTCCCCCTCCCCCACCCCATCCTCCCACCCCCCCACTCCCATACCCTCCCCCCTCCCCCACCCCATCCTCCCACCCCCACTCCCATACCCTCCCCCCCCCCACCCCCATCCTCCCACCCCAACTCCCATACCCTCCCCCCTCTCCCACCCTATCCTCCCCCCCCCACTCCCATACCCTCCCCCCTCCCCCACCCCATCCTCATACCCCCCCACTCACGTTTTGAGCTCCCTCGCAATCTCTATAGATACGCGGGTATAGGCTCAAAGATTGCATGCATACGGATTATTCTGTCCGCTGCACACATTCTCCCCCATGTCTCCATTGTGCCCCTGTGCTGGCTGCTGCTCTGAGAAGCCAGTGGATAATGGTGATTCGTCATGTGTGGTGCTGAGAACGCTATTGATGTGTAGGTGGTGTCTCTCTCTGTTTGCATGGATCGGAGCGACAGAACAGCCCACACCAGGTCTACTGACGCGTCGTAACCAAACGGACTTTGACAGTTATATTACAGTGTCTTTTCACCAGCTAGGAGAAGAAAGTCGTAACGAGTCGTATCTATGGACAGACAGATAGATAGATAGATAGACAGATAGATAGATAGAGAGAGAGAGAGAGAGAGAGAGAGAGAGAGAGAGAGAGAGAGAGAGAGAGAGATGAATGGACTAACGGATGGATAAACAGAAAGATAGATAGACATACAGATAGATAAATAGATAGACAGATCCAGAGATAGATACATACATGCAAACACACACACACACACACACACACACACACACACACACACACACACACACACACATACATACATACATACATACATACATATATACAGATATGTACATGGAAAAGAGAGAGAGAGAGGGGGGGGGGGGGGGAGGGAGGGAGACAGAAGGAGAGAGAGCGAGAGCGAGAGAGACACGGACACGGACACGGCTACTAAAATGGCAGCAAAGATGTCAAATATTGTTGATTTAACTAAAGTAATAATAATATTTGTTCATGAAAAACAAGGACAAACATCTCAAATTATAACACGACAACGACCATCTAATACATACATGAGTACCTTCACATTCATATCCAAAAATATATATAGCATGAAGAAGTTTTGCAATCAACCAGTAATAGATTTTTGACGGAAATTAAAAGCACGAACTAAATAGTTAGCAAGGGAACAAATTATATGTTCATCATCAGACGATATTAATTGACGTATGTTTTGTGAATTTGCACATGGTAGCTTGAAAAATTGCAGTCAGTTCTGATGTCATTATATGCTGGGCAGCAGTCGAATAGGAAGTGTATTTCATCTTCTGTATTAGGACATACAGTTTGTATATGTGGTTCAGTTTCGAACCAGCCTTTGTTAGCATACAGCCCAAGGGATCGCAATCTAAAGCGAGCAAATATAGATCTTTGCCATTTGTTAGTTAAAGAATTAACATATTTTTCAGGTTGAAAGATATCTTTGAAAGAAAAAAATACCATCTATATTTGTCATTTTTTTCTAAATGAGAATGCCAGTTTGTTTTAAAGAGAGCGAGCGAGCGAGCGAGCGAGCGAGCGAGAGAGAGAGAGAGAGAGAGAGAGAGAGAGAGATGGATGGACTGACGGATGAATGGATGGATGGATATAAATAGATAGATAAGTAGATAGGTAGATAGATAGATAGACAGACAGATAGCTGGATGGAAAGACAGATAGATAGATGAGTAGATGGATACATGATGGATAGACAGAATAGATAGATTGATATATAAATAGATGGATAGACAGATGAATAGATAGACAGATGAATACATGGACAGACAGATATAGATATGGGTAGACAGACAGACAGACAGACAGACAAATAGATAGATAGATCGATAGACAGGCAGACATATATATATATATATATATATATATATATATATATATATATATATATATATATAGAGAGAGAGAGAGAGAGAGAGAGAGAGAGAGAGAGAGAGAGAGAGATGGATGGATTGATGGATGAATACATAAATATTTTGATAGA
>JADBJO010009514.1:70000-72500 GCA_016801955.1 Conus betulinus | reverse complement strand
TGACTTGTGGGTTGACTTCAACGTGGTGACAGCCCTGATATGGCCCCTTTTGCGGTCGGCTGGGCTATAAGCAACATGACCTTACCTTACTTTTACCTCCCACCTTCCCCCTCTTTTCAACTATCTTTGGCCAACTTTCCCATTTTTGTCCACTTTTTTTTTTTTTTTTTACTGTTTTTGCCACCTTTCCCCCACCTTTCCCTTCTTTTGCAACTATCTTTGCCAACTTTTTCATCTTTGTCCACCTTTTAACGGTTTTTTTTGCCTTCTTTCCTTTTCAACTGTCTCTGCCCAACTTTCCCATCTTTGTCCACCTTTTTACTGTTTTTTTTTTTGCCATCTTTCCCCACCTTCTCCGTCTGTTCAACTGTCTCTGCCAACTTTTCCCATCTTTGTCCACCTTTTTTTGTTTTTGCCATCTTTCCCACCTTCTCCGTCTGTTCAACTGTCTCTGCCAACTTTCCCATCTTTGTCCCACCTTTTTACTGTTTTTGCCATCTTTCCCACCTTCTCCGTCTGTTCAACTGTCTCTGCCAATTTTCCCATCTTTGTCCACCTTTTTACTGTTTTTTGCCATCTTTCCCACCTTTTCCTTCTTTTCAACTGTCTCTGCCAACTTTCCCATCTTCGTCCACCTTTTTTACTGTTGTTTTTTTTGCCTTCTTTCCCACCTTTTCAACTGTCTTTGCCAATTTTCACATCTTTGTCTACCTTTTTACTGTTATCGCCCTCATACCCACCTTTTCATCCTTTTCAACTGTCTCTCTGCCTGTCTTCCTTCCTTGTTCTTCTTGGACAGGCAACACTAATGGCTTGGTCCAGTCGTTTCACTGCCCTATTTCCTATTTCCTCTTCTTTTCCTATCTTTCCCAATGTTTCCAGATTTTTCTGCTCTGCCCTTTCCCCTCTCACGTTTCCCCACTTTTCTCAGCTCAGCCTCGGTTTTTATTTCTTCTCCTTCCATGTCCTTTCTACTTTCTTCGACCTTTTTCTACCTTCACACCTTTTCTTACTCTTCCTTCTCTTTTCTTTCTGTCCCCACCTTGTTCCTGTCTGCTTCTGTCGTTCCTGCGATTCCCTACTGTTCGTACCTTCCCTATTTCTGTTCCTATTTTGCTCACGTTTTTCAACTTTTTCCAGCTTTTTCGTCTCTGTTCTTGTTCTTCTTTTCCCCGCCATTTCTTACTTTCCTACTACTTTTCTCCTTCTCCTCTTACTACTATTATTATTCTCACCATTCTCACTGTTGTTGTATTATTGTATTATTATTATTATTATTATTATTATCGTTATTATTTCTTTTTATGCTTTGTTACCGTCTACTACCATTTCTAACTTTCTTTCCCCTGTCCATTTTATCAATTTTTTCATTTCCTAAGTATTCGTCCGCGTCCCCACGATAGTAGATCAACATGCAGTGAGAAGAGGTGTGTGTGTGTGTGTGTGTGTGTGTGTGTGTGTGTGTGTGTGTGTGTGTGTGTGTGTGTATGTGTGTGTGTGTGTGTTTATGTTGTGTTGTGTGTTGTGCGTGTGTGTGTGTGTGTGTGTGTGTGTGTGTGTGTGTGTGTGTGTGTGTGTCTGTGTGTGTGTGTGTACGCGCGCAAGCGCGCGCGCGTAGGTGTCGTAGTGCGTGCGCGAGCATGTGTCTGTATCTGTGTGTTTGTGAATGAGTGTGACGGGCGGGAAGGGGAACGGGAGCAACGTGAGGGCGTGGGTGGCGAGGAGGGGGTGGGGATGGGGAGGATGCTGTACTAACGGTGAGGGATTTTCCCATCAGTCTGTGCTCAGTCAGGCAAAACAAGGTAGAAGATGAGGTGACCAGACCACTCCTTTGGGGTACATCCGTGTCTTCCTCGGTCTGCGACCATCCTCTGTACACACCGGAGGAGAAACGAGGTCATTTCAGGCGACGCATACGCAGTATACAAGTTGTTTGACTGGTCTCAGCAGATGACCTTCTTTATGACCGCTAAGTGTCACTATCACAACATTTAATGCTACTGGACACGTTCAAATTTAACGTTCTATGTATCACCTTAAAGTCAATCGATGTAGTGTAACGCGGTAAAGAAACACGGGTTCATGTAATGGGTTAATAATGAAAACCAGGAACATGACTCACATTATGCTGTCACTGCTCTGTTGGGTGGCATCGTCTGCAATTTTGTATTGTAGCCTTTGGGGTAACCATTGAGGTCTGGCAGTAACGGTGGTCTAAGTGTGAAGAGAAGAAACCTCTTCGCTGCAGTAAAACGGGTCCTTTTTTTTCATCATTAAAATGTAACATTTGTCTTTGAAGTTGGAAGTAAAACAGGAACAGACTTCTGCCCCACGACAGTCATGAAAGTGGCGGGATGATCGTGCAGGACTTGGTGACTCTTTGTGTTCTTCTTCCGCCAGTGTGTGTGTGTGTGTGTGTGTGTGTGTGTGTGTGTGTGTGTGTGTGTGTGTTTTTTTTTTTTTTTTTTTTTTTTTGTTGTTTTTTGTTTGTTTGTTTTGA